>DVPG01000295.1:0-10614 GCA_018239085.1 Yanguna spatiosa spatiosa
GCGATACGACGAAATTTTTAAAAAGTGTGTTAGATAACAGTTTTACATAACGATAGTTGCACGGCCAACATTTACTTTTCAAATGTATATATATTAAATCGACTGCTCTGGTTATTATTAATTACTATTGCAGGTTTAAGGCTCAGTTTGAGCGGAAATATGTCGACGACAAGGAGGAGGCAGTTCGAAAAAACCTGCTGATACAGAATACGCGCTTCGTTTTGTCCGGCAACCGGCAGGGCGCTACTTCCGAACTGAATATCAACTTCCTCGGGGACCGGCTGGGCGCAGAGGTGCGCGCGCTGCAGGGGCTGGAGCTGTCGGCGGAGCGCGTGCCGGCCGAGAGCTTCCCGCACCCGCGCGAGGACGTGCGCGCGCAGGATAAGCGGCTGCCCCGCGGGTTCGACTGGCGCGCGCTGGGCGGCGTGTCGCCCGTGCGCTGTCAGTACTACCCTGCACAGCATGTTATTTATGTTTATAGATAAGAATTATTTGATTGCCTTTGTCCGTTTTCTATTGTTCACTATCATTTAGCATATATTTATTGACTAGTATAAAATATGGTATAAACGTGTCTTATAGACCAAGGCGTGTGCTCGTCGTGCTGGGCGTTCGCAGTGGTGGGGGCGGTGGAGGGAGCCCTGTTTCGCCGCACACGCCGCTTGGTGCCGCTCTCCGAGCAGTGTCTCGTGGACTGCGCACAGCCGTCAGTATGCCCACGATACAATACAAAATACTTATTAATCAGTATTTACCTTAACCTTTATTCCGTTTACAGATTCACGATCTGGCCCCTTGAACATGTGGCGATAATAATAAATAATTATTTAGAAATATTCAAAGTCCCGTTACGTGTGACGCAGGTTGAGCGCGGCGACGGTGCGGCTCGCGTACATTCTAGATATTATCCCTACCCAGCCAGTCGATATTCGTGTACGACGCCGTGAGGCTGCGCCCGCGCTCCCCGCTATTCTACATTTTAAACACGCAGCCGTTAACCTAAATGTTATATTCTTTAGTGTTGTGTATTGTGTATGTGCTAGACTAGTCGCTAAAGCTTTATCCTTGGCTTCTTTACACTGTACTGCTTTCTTTTCATGTGCTTTCTTCTTCTGTATTTCGTTATACATAATATACGAGACTTTATTAGTGCTACTCGTATATTGTGGTTTTAATATTCTCCGATCCCTCACGAAAATCATTATAGGACAATACCACAAACATATCAATTAGTAATGTTGAGGACAATTACTAAATTCATGTTTTGATATAACTTGTAAATAGGATGTCTGATAGTGTATATCATGATAGAGCAGTATTCTTCGCCCGCAGATAGCGGGTAAACGGACCCTCGTGTGTAGACAATACACGAGCTTTATTCTAAAATGCAGCATTTTCCTTTGAAAAGGCTCCCCTGAAATAATCCTTTATTGACTTTACGACGACTCGTCCTTTTGATTGTTTTATGTTTGTGTAGATATGGAGGGAATGGTTGCCAGGGGACGTGGCCCAGTCACGCCTTCAATTACATCGAAGACCGCGGCTTGCCAGCGCTGGATGAATATTCAGCCTATAAGGAAAAGGTATGCTTAATCACTGTCATTGTAGGTCTTTCCATAACGTCCTTAACTTCCTCTATCAAACGGATTAGATAGTAAAATCATGACGAGATGTTAAAGAAGACGTTTTAAAACCCGTACAGGTGGGCAAGTGCGTGGACGAGAGCGTGCCGTCGCAGACGCGCATCAGCGCGCACGTCAACGTCACCGCGTTCAGCGTGCCTGCGCTCAAGGTGACGCATGTTCAGACAGCAACTCGGCTCACGCCACTTTTGTTGCAACGGTGTTGGACAATGTTGTAGCTATTTTTATTTACTCAGGTGGCAATAAGTAAACATGCTCCGAGCGTAGTGATCGTCGATGCGGACTGCAAGAGTTTCGTTTTCTACAAGAAGGGAATCCTGTACGACGACCGATGGTACGAACTTACTGTGCATTTATAACGTAACATATTTACTAATTTCCAAAGTAATCCAGCGTCTCCACCCGTAGTATTTCTATGTATTTGTTTATTAAACATCACCATCTCCACCAGCTGGATCAATCAACAGCTCACTATACTGAACATTATCTGGCAATATCTTTTTCGAGTTTCAACTGTAAACGAAAATGAATTGAGGTCATTTCTCCAGGCGTTAAGTAAGCTCTAACCCTGAATTAACTCTTTGTCTGCTTATCTACTGTTCGTATCTGTACCTTCATGTTTAGTAGTTAAAACATTATAAAAGGTGCACAGATTACTTTATGTGAACTTTTACTTTGACAAATGCCTTCACTAAACTTTGAAGGATTTCTGCATTTACTGTTGGTATTTGTGATTTTGTTTAGACAGATAATGACATATTTAAGACATTTGTGTAATTACAAAGATTATTCAAGCGTATTTATTTATTTATTTATTAGAATTTTAAAGAGAAAATAATTAATTATAAAAATATGGTATTAGAATTTTTTTCCTAGTATTTTTTGTTTAAGCTGTGACATGCTATCTGAAAAAAGATCTAATTGTTTGATTTTTGCCAAACTATTATATTCTCTTACACACCTATTTATTGGGGCATTTCATCCTAAGTTTGATTTGAAACGTGCATCACATAGGAAATTAAACCTTGAGACTCTAGGAAGTTTTGTAGGAACAGAAAAATTTACTTGTTCCAATAGCTCAGGCACATCTAGAAAACCATTTAAAAGTATCATCGAAAAATGTAAATGTTAACAAAATATTGCAGTGGGAAGTTACTGAAGGATCTCCATCACGCTGTGCTGGCGGTGGGGTGGGGCGAGCACAAGGGAGAGCCGCACTTCATCCTGAAGAATTCGTGGTCGGCGGCGTGGGGCGAAGGAGGATTCGTGCGCGTGCAGGCGCGTGCTAACACGTGCGGTGTACTCACCAAACCCTCCTACCCGCGGCTGGAGCAGTCCGATGTGGCACGCCCGCCCCGCCGCGCCGGGCGCAGCCCGCAGCGGGCGTCACGCTCCGACCACTTCGACGACTATTGGTAGCTCATACTTGTGTAAATAAAGCCATTTTGTTAATATTTACCATATATTTGTTTTATTACTTTAAACTGTATGTATAAAACAAAAAACTGTCCGACTGATCGATTAACGCACACACAAAACTGAGCCTAGAAGCTTAAAATTTGGCGAAGCACAGATTAAATGCGTAGCGTTCATAATCCAAAAATCTACTTAACTATGATTTTTTTTTATTTATTTAGCAATATGCTTGCGTTTGACTGCTTTCATACCTGATTGAAACGAGATGCAACCTAGGATGTAGCACTCTTGCCTAGGATATGCCTATTCACTTTTGCCTTGAATAATTCCCAGTAACACGAATTGGGAAAAAAAGCTTCATAGCTGCTTTAAAACTTTGCTTAAAAACTTCATAGCTGCTCCCGCCTACCAACGAACGATTTCAAATGTGATAAGATTCCTAGAGCGGCTTTTGTCTAATACCTTGGTATTAGTATGTGTCAGCATCTCAGATGGAGCAAACACGCTGGCAGACACCACACCAGAAGTATCATGTAGCTATTTAGAAAACTTCGATATGTTGCTGACAGTAAGATCCTTACATCCGCTTGTAAGGCGCTAGCACAGGCAATGCTAAGAGCAGCTGAAACCCTTGTATTAACCCTGGGAAACTCCGAAACTTGTATTTTAGGTAACATTCTAATATTCCTACATATATCGAGAATGACGAGAAATGTGTCGGAGTATTTTTGGATTTACAGAAAACCTTTGACACTGTTTTAATCCCTGTGTTACTTACCCGCTTAGAGAATATTGGTAAAGGAATATATACTGTTATTATTAAAACAACGTTTTCGTTTGACGGAAAGAATGGAACTGCGACTTTATTCGTTTTTCAAACTACAGGATTCGGTTTTCACAATAGTTTAAATATTATTAAGGGCCTAGTATATAATATTTTGATAAATAATAACACCCCCACTATCACAAATATTATACAGTTTCAATACCTAACATATACATAAATTTGTAAAGCTTAGCTGAACATAGGCTTTTAGTTAACATATCAGCCGGCATGTCAGCTGTTGGTAAATACTGAACTTTAACAACATTATTAGAAATTACTTCTCGACAATAATGATACCTAACATCGACGTGTTTAGTACGGTTATGAAACACTGGGTTTGCAGACAACTTTATGACACTTTGATTGTCACTACATATGTTAATAGTATACATTCTTTCAGTAATTTCATATTGTAATCTACTAAGATATGCTGCTTCTTTACAGGCTTCTGAGAGAGCAATATATTCTGCCTCGGTGCTAGACAAGGCTATACATTTCTGCTTTTTACAACCCCAAGATATAACAGACCATGCCAACATAAAACAATAACCAGAATATGATTGTCTATCAAAACCATTTGCCCAATCAGCATCTACATAACCTTGAATATCTAAGTTTCCAGTTTTACAGAATTTTAAACCTACATTCTATGTCTTTTTTAAATATTTTAAAATTCTCTAGCATATGACCAATGAATGTTACTATGACAATTATTATACTGACTCAGATATCCCACTGCATATGCTATATCTGGCCTTGTAAGAACTGCCAGGTACATCATACTGCCTATAAGCTGCTGATACGGATTTTGACAACTCGTCTCTTCACATTTTTCAATATTTAATTTATTCTCCATAGGAGTATCAACAAGCTTACATTCAGTCATGTTAAATTTCGATAACAACTGATCAATATAGTTTTCTTGAGACAAAGTGATGACATTTTTATCTTTATCTATACTTACAGCCACACCAAGACATTGTTTTATCTTACCTAAGTCTTTAATTTTAAACTGACTGCTCAAAATTTCTTTAATATCTTTCATTTCACTTTTATCATTTGAAAAAATAAAAAAGTCATCTACATACAGACTTATTATAGTTTTATGACCATTGACATTTTTTGTATACAAGCAAGGTTCAATTTTTGATTTTTTATAACCATTATACAACAAACAATTGTCAACCTTTTTATGCCAAGCTCTGGCGGATTGTTTGAGACCATATACAACCTTGTTAAGCTTAAGAACTTTGTTTTTATCATTTTCAGCACACTCCAAACAATCTGGCTTCTGCATATATATGGTTTCCTCCAATTCTCCATTTAAAAATGCCGTCTTGACATCTAAATGCACTGTATCTAGATCAAGTTGAGTAGTCAACGCAAACAATAGTCTTAATGTAGAGTGTCTCATTACAGGAGAAAAGGTTTCCGTATAATCAACACCATGCTTTTGATTATAACCTTTTGCAACCAGTCTTGCACGATATCTTATTTGATTATCACTGTCACTCTTCTTTTTTAAAACCCATTTGCATTTAACTATTGTTCCACTATCTGGAGCATCAACTAGTTCCCATGCCTGGTTGTCTTTAAAGCATTCCAATTCTTCCTTAACTGCTTGCAACCAATAATCCTTTTCAGGTCCCCGCAACGCTTCCTCCAAAGATAATTCATTCACATCCATACTATTATTTTCTAAACACATATTAGAAAAACCATATCTTTCCGGTCTTCTTTTTAGTCTTGTAGATAATGGACGTACTATAGTCGTCGTATCATCTGTGTCTTCACTTTCATTTGGAGTATATGTGACATCATTTGGATCTGAGTACATTTGCAGATGTAGAATCATCAGATAGACATTCCTCCCCCACTGAATCTGGACTTATTATTTCACATCCTGTGTTACAATTCTTCTCCTCTTCAATAACTACGTTATTATGAGATTGACACTTTTTCTATGACTATTACATCACGACTTATATTTATTGATTGTTTTAGGATTGATTACTCTATAAACTTTTACCTCATCAGAATAACCCATTAAAATGCACTTTTCTGGTTTTGCATCCCATTTTAATCGTTTTTCTTTTGGCACGTGAACCATTGCAGTACTGCCAAATATTCTGATGTGACCTATGTTAGGTTTTGTGTTCAACCACAGTTCATATGGGGTTTTATTTTGCAATCCTGATGCTACTGTTCTATTCTGCAAATAAACAGCAGTATTAGTAGCTTCTGCCCAGAACTTCTTGTCCAATCCTGCTTCAAATAAGAGACATCTAGCTTTTTCAATAACTGTTCTGTTCATCCTTTCTGACAAACCATTCTGCTCAGAAGCATATGGATTCGACTTTTGATGAACTATACCCACACTCTTAAGGTAATTATCAAATACATTGTTACAGAATTCACGGCCATTGTCACTACGCAGAATCTTAATTTTTCTGTTAAGTAAATTCTCAACTTTGGCTTTATATTCTCTTTTGTTTCATGAAATAAATATAAGTCATTCTACTGTAATCATCGACAAAAATGATGAAATACCTGGAACTGCCGAGTGAAACATTCTCCATCGGCCCACAGACATCTGTGTGAACTATATGCAATAATTCTGCACTTCTATTGCCAACTCTGGGAAACGGCAATCGCTCTGCTTCCCTTCACAACATGTAGTACAGGTATTCTTACTTATTTCAGCTCTCTTGTCGATTGAAAATCCCTTTACTACTTCTGACATTTTATTCAAATAAGTGCTATTCACATGTCTAAGTCTACTGTGCCAAGTCTCACTGGATGCCATTGCTGCGGTGGTTACATCCTTGATATGCACATACTCGTAGATTGAAGGATCAATCAACAAAATCAATTTGGCTCTGGTCTTGTTGTCTTCTGTGGCATCTATTGCAGGTTGTCCTGGCACCGGCTTAATACACTTAAGCTTGCCTTCTAGTAATACTTCTCCAAGGCAAAGCACCATTCTGTATAGTTGTGACGACCTGTGAGTTTAGCACGTTAGCCATGTAGTTCGAACTCGTAGCCATTTTGTAAATCCACTCTCACATCACGCTAATCGAAAAACGCGAAATATTCAATCGTCCTTACTGATATTTAAGCAACTACAAACTTCTTGATCACTATAAAAGTAACATTGTCGCAATTAGTAAGGAGATATATGAGTCTGGGCCCATAATCTTTTATTAAAACAACGTTTTCGTTTGACAGAAAGAAAAGAACTGTTTTATTATGCGCTTTTAAATTACAGCATTCGGTTTTCACAAAATTATTAATGGCCTAGTATATACTGGATAATATTTTGATAAATAATAACAATATCTTTACGCCCGGCGCCTTACAGGATTGTAAGATGGCACCGAGTGCCAAATATCTCTATCCTTACACACGTGACGTATTTCTTCCACATTCATTGCTCTCTTCATACATGCACGCCGGTTTGAGATCTCCGCCTGCCCCATCAACCATGACTGTATCGTTAATAATAATGTAAGCTGCGTGTGGAAATGGCCTAAACCTGTATGCTTGGTTAGACGGCGCTGCACGTGGCCGCGGAGCGCGGGCACGCTGAGAACGTGCGCGCGCTGCTGGCCGCCGGCGCCGACCTGAGCGCGCCCAGCGCCTCCGGGGACTCGCCGCTCGCGCTGGCCGAGCAGGGCTCGCACCGCCACGCCGCGCAGGCGCTGCGTGACGCTCGAGGTCGGTCGCCGTCAGGCATCACTTATAGTACAAATTTAATAGCCCGGTAGCGTTGCTGGCTGTACTTGACAAGATTATTAATGCCAAGTCAGCAGCAAACGAGTAGACCACTGTTACAGTTGGCCTGGCACCCGCGGACAGTGTGGCAACATCGAGCTGGACTATACCAATAGAATGAGGTAGGGTTAATAAACAAAAACTAGCGCTGTTAGTATGCTCGTAAGTTTACTTACCTGGTATCTGCCCTCTTGGAAGTCGACGGCGGACGTGTTGCTATTGAGGACTGAGATGTTCGCCTGTGGTGCTCGCTGGAAGCAGCTGTAGCCATGGATACACCGACACATGTGATTTGCATCAAGCGGACCATTACAGTAGCAGAACAAGCGAGAATGAAGTATGAGAATGGTATATAGTAGTTTATATAAATGATCCGTGTTGGGGTGGAGAAAGATTACATCCCCTGACCCCAGGCCGGGATACCAGGGTGTCGTGTCGTAAGGGGCGACTAGACTAGAGTATGGGCAAAAACCCCTCAGGAGCGGCTTTTGTCCAGCAGTGGACTTGAAGGGCTGATGATGATGATGATCTATATGGAAGTAGATAGAAAGCTAAGTTTACATATCAGCAGACTGCCTCGTTGGTCGCGTTGGTTGCGAGCGTGACTGCAGATCGAAAGGTCTTGGGTTCAAATCTTGGGTCGGGTACTATTAGATTTTTCTAATTTAGATTTTCTAATAGTGGCTCGGAGTCTTGATTTGTGCCCGGTGTAAGGCAATAGGCTCACCACCTCCTCCATAATGGGACGTAAACATAACTGGTGAATGTGGGAGTGCAGCACACTCCAATGCCTACCTCTTCGAAACTTACGGGCGTAATGATACGTTTAGTTCTTCTGAAGGGAAGGCATATTTGCCACTCGGATCTGTCTGCCCATTCCGTAAGGGACCGTACGTAAAGTATAACAATAAATAGAGAGACCGGCAGTAAAATGTTCTGCCTGTGTATATATAAAATAGGGCTACATTCGTGTATGAAGCAAGCCGAGAGATTGCGTTGTGTCCAAATGTGTAACGTACTGATCTGAATGTATAATGAATGGACATGCACTCGGCTCGCTCGCAGCCATTTGCTCATTGTCTAATTACTGCGGACGAGCTCAGTACAACATTCATTAGCAGTAATAGCCATTTATGTAACAATGTAGAAGAGAAATTTTGTGACGGCGAGTCTGCAATACCATTCTTCGTAGCGTTCGTACCGTTCTGCCTGGCCTGCTGGTTCAAGGATGAGCGATTCTAAATGCTAAGCCGGGTATTGCAGCTTGATACACGCTCGGGACTAGCGCTAGTGTACTGGGTGTTTGCTGTCTGCATGAGACATTATCAACCGAAATTTTCAAATGCTTAAAATTGACGACTATATAAGAAATGCGCAAAAAATAGTTGCAGGGATACCTCAGGGGTGTATTCTAGGCCCACTATTATTTGTCATGTATATTAAATACCTCAGTAATACGGGCTTGTACGGAAATGTCACATTGAATGCTGTATGTAATACCTGTTTCTTTTATTTTTCGCACGCAGTACACGACATCGTTCAGCGAGTACAATCAGATCTAAATATTCCACAAGAATGGTTTCAGAAAAAAATTTAGAACTATTAACACTTCGAAGACATCCTATGTAATTTTGGCAGCAAACAATAAAAACATACCGAATTATACGACATTACAGATTAATTACACACTCTTTCGTAAAACAGAACACGAAAAGAACTTAGGGCTTTATCTAGAAAGTAAATTGTAATGGAAGACTCACATTGACTTCATACAGTCAAAATTGTGATCGTTAGTCGGAGCATTGGGACGAGGTAACAACTGTGTGCCACGTTCTATATAGAAATAATAATGGCATTGCGGGAGTGCCGACAGAAGTGATAAAATTGTTAATCGATTATGACTATCGCAGAAGTACCATGCAACTTTATAAAGAAACAATGTTTTACAATATTAAACTTACATATCTATACGTACCTATAGGACGTGTATCTTGTCCATACCTTTTATAACCAACATACTACCATTTCATCAAAGAATCACAAACATTTTACGACAAGTCGAGGCAAGTTTGTATGGAAAGCGTAACGTTATGTTTGAAAGAGCGAAATTGTATAATATTTTATCGGACGAAATTAAAGCAGAAGCGCTATACTCCTCTGCCTACCCCAATGAAATACAGGCGTAAATGTTACAGGTGACATAACCTTGTACATGTGTGTAGCTAGGTGAAGTACGCGCGTAGGGCGCCTCTGCGGCGAGACGGCGTGGGCGGCGTGGGCGGCGTGGGCGCTTGGTTCGGTTTTTTGAATATTTATGTTACTTATGTATGCTACCGTTTTATTAGGAGCTGTTTAGTGGCCACGGACAAGTATTACCTAATATCATCTCTGTATCTCCCCGAAGGGGCAGAGGAGGGAAGCATACTCCCACGATTCACCAGTTATGTTTAGGTCCCATCGTGGAATAGGAGGGTGAGATAGGGGTCCAGCGATACAAAATAACTAATAATACGAGATATCTTTTATAATTGCACTATTCAATGCGGATTTCCTAAGAGGACATTAAGGATTAAGGCCACAGTCTGCCACGCTGATCAAACTAGACTCATTAACTTTTAGAACCGAATTTTGTATATACAGTCACGACATCTCGCGTGTTGTAGGGTGCGCCAGGGCTGCAGGCACAAGGAAGTATTGGGCGACGAGCGACTGGCCTAGTTGCCCAAAGTACGTATCGAATTGCTCCATTTGCGGTCACTGCACACCGGATTAGGACCACTTACGATCATATACATATAAATATGTGATTACGCAGTAACTCGTCGTTCTTCATAGGTTCGATTCCCGACCAGGACAAACATTTGTGTGATGGGCGTGAGTATTTGTTCTGCGTCTACGTGTACAATTATTTATAGAATTTTGCATTTAGAAATGTATATGTGTAGTTGTTTTTTT
>DVPG01000296.1:0-10607 GCA_018239085.1 Yanguna spatiosa spatiosa
ATGGGATGATGATCTGCGAAAGGCTGCAGGCAGAAGCTGGATGCGGCAAGTCGAGGACAGGGCGCGTTGGCGCTCTTTGGGGGAGGCCTATGTCCAGCTGTGGAATGAGATAAGCTGATGATGATGATGATGATAATGCCTAATAATTCACACAATATCTACTCATACTGCGACTATAGGAGAGGATATGGTTTTATTATACGCCAATGTTATAACACCATACTGAATAACTGCGGCAGTTGCATTTCTCATTTTATACAATTTTACATAAACGTAATGAATATCGCTACATTATCATGATAAACAAGACAACGTCGTCATGGTTACCATTCCACGACATAGGAATGCATTAATTAATCCATGAAATTTAGGTATCTAGGACACTATCGCGCTAGACTTTTGCAGGCTCTGTGTGAATCACGTCAGTAAGTAGACGCGTTCGGCGCTTCAATAGTTGCTCGTTAGTTGAAAAATTATCATGGATGTTATTCTGCTTCGGCAAGCGTGTTGATCTGTCAGCGTATATTTGGGTAACCAATCGTTCAATATTGCTGAGGATTTGTTTATTCACTGTTTTCCTAGTTCGTCACCCACCTACTGTGTACCGACTTGGTTGAATCTGCCACGTCTCTCCTGTTTCGGAGTGTCTCGGTTCCAGTAGTATACTGATAAACGATGGCGAAAGTAATAAATCTAAACGAAATTACTATAGTAGTACACTTGAAATTAATTAACTGGTAATAGGACATTCAATGTACATTAATCTAGTTGGATAACAGGATAAAGAACGCTTAAGACAGACGCAGATTTCGTCGCAATTTATTCACCATCGTCATAACCAGAGATGGTTCATCGTAACTCGCAAAACACGTGGACCAAACCGCAAGCATGCAAAATTCTTACATGCCCAACGTGTCCGTTATTAATACATAGTTTTGCGAAAATTCCAGACTGGAACATAACGGAAGAATAACATCCAACACACATCTCACTCTGTATATCCTTTTAATAATATTTCCATGAGAAAGTTATAGTCTGCGTGCGCCTAAGTCATTTTATGTCGCACGGTTGTACGAGTGTATGACAGTAAACGCTACAATAAGGTACAGTCGCGAGCGAAATATTTACGTCGTCTTTTGTTAAGGCGAGCGTGTTCGTTGCGCTCGTATTAAAAATTGAAAACATAACATTGTGAATTTATTTGAAAATCTTTTACTTGCACGTGCAAATACAACGAATCATGTTTTGTTATATACACGAACAAACAAGGAGTTTCTGTTGTTGTTAAAAAGATTATTCTTCTCGTATCCGCTTGAAAATTAATAGAATATAGAAAATGATATTATTTTAAACCTAAAAAAAAACATGTAACATCACACCTGTAATCCCAGAAGAGGTAGACAGGGGAGCATAGTACATTCTCAACCCCCATTTTAAACCTTTTTGGTGGTATTTAGGACTTTTACATTTCGAAAAACAAAAATCGGGTTTTGAAAGAATTTTCGACTTCATTTTCTGTTGACTGAAAAAGTCCCATTATCATACTTTATTTGAGTCTATATTATCAGTTCTTCAATATTAAAATTCATACATACTGCATATAACAAAAATATAACGTTGTCATTGATTATAGTATATTACGCTAATCACACAAAACTCAATGAGTCCAGATGATTGTTCCGTAGTCTTTGTAAAAGCAAATAAATCTTAATCAAGAAAAGTTAAAAACAATTTACCTCGCAATAAACAAATCATACCGTATCATACCACAATAAACGGAAAACCTAGAGGCGACGTGTATTAACATTTGCTCAGACAGCTGTGAAAACAATGAATACGAAATATGAAAATAGCAAAATCTGATTTTGGTGTTTCGTGCATGGTGGTGTATTAAAACTAGGGCGAGAATGGTATGCCTTTTGTAGCGGAGACGTTTCAAAACCTACTGGTTTTATTTCTGTCACGTATAACGCACAACGAGCTGCTCGCTTGCGTTAGAAACTCCTCGTAGCGCCCCAATCTATTGATATATCACAGTGATCAGTACTAAAGCAGCCCGGTGAATTATTCTCTTCCTGTATAAATTTATATTTTTCTAAAGCTTTTCTATAGGGGATCGAATTGTTATCAAATGTATATAAATATTACATAAAATAGCGCATAATTCATATTTACATTGACTACCTCGTTGGTCGAGTGATTACAAGCGCGACTGCTGATCGGATGGTCGTGGGATCAAATACCGAGTGGGGTACTATTGAATTTTTCTAACGTAGATTTTATACTAGAAATTTGTAGTAGTAGCTCTGAGTATTGATGTGTGCTCGGTGTATGACAATAGGCTCACCCCCTATTGAATAATGGAATGGAAACGTAACTGGAGAAAGGTGGGAGTGTATTACATTCCTCTGCCTACCTCTTGGGGGTTAGAGGCGTGATGTTCTATCATTATCAAATTTACATAAAACTCGGGTACATCATGTAATACCATCATTTTTGCAGAGAAGTTGCAAATAAAATACATATTTACGAAAGTGAGTTTCGTTGGCGAGCGTACTCGGTGCGGTGTTCTACGGTGATATTGTTTATGGTAAGCAGAAAATCTTGTCGCGGCTCTATTCCAGTCGCGCGCAAGCATTCCGTGCGTTCATAGAGTGTAGAGTCGTAGAGCTCGTGTGTTTCTCTTTGGTTTATTTTCTACTAACCTTATACGTTACCCGTGACTTGGTTTCCGTTGCATACATACGGACATGAATAACTTTGTTTAATATGTGCTTGATTGCCTGTGTTTTGACTTACATGAAAAGTTCAGTCATTTCGGACATTAGTTCTAATCGCATCTATTCTTTAAACACGACAAGAATTCTAGTATTGTTATTAATGATACTCGTTTGTTTAAATAAACAATATTTTATATATAATTAATTGTGTCTATGAGGTAATTATAACTCACACTATGTACGTTATGTGTGTATGACATATTGATTAACAGCGCTGAAAAAAAAAACCACTTCGCCCTAAATTCAGAAAAAATAATCATAATCGTAAAAGTCTTATAAAATTCGTCGGGACTTATTACACCTTGCGTTATGGTGATTTCGTGTTTTTATTGTGGCCATAAATCGAATACATTATGATCGAATATTACACAGTTTATTTAAAACCTCAAACCGTTTTCTACAGCTATCTCTCGCTCGCACTTATCGAAGTGAGCGAGATAGTTGCGTAAGCCATTCATGCTTTTCTTACAAATACACTAAAAGGTAAATCACGATCGAGCATTGATCAAATACATTGAGCGACGATATTGACTGATGAGGCAGTCAGGATCAATGTATTTTGTATGTCGAGTGATTGCAAGCGCGACTGCTGATCGCGAGGTCTTGAGTTCCATCTCCGGGTCGGGTACTATTATGTTTTTTTAACTTCAAATTTCTGTTAGTGGCTCGGATTTCGGATTTGCGCCCGGTGCCCGGTATATGTCAACAGACACGCTCTCGGATTCCACAGTGCGAAGTAAACGTAACAGGTGAATTGTGGGATTGTACTACACACCTCCGCCTACCACTTCGGGGATTACAGGCGTGATGTCACAACAATATTTAAATTTACATATTGGATTCGTATTTATTTGCTGTCTTATTCTCGAACGCCCACCACACACGCTTCCGTCTATATGATAGAAAGAGACAAAATATCGAATACCGTAAACGTTCATTCGGTAACTTACTAACGCTAATGACTGCGTTTATACCTACACACCCGTAGAGCTATTTCTATATAACGTCAGTTTAACGAACTCTACTGTATTAAATAACTCTTTACAGTCAAAACTCTTTTAGTAGAAAGCGTCGCGTCGGTGACTTGGTGTTTTTATTGTCGCCATAAGATTGAATGTACCTACCTACATACAGTCATACTGAATAAATGTTTCACGCCTATGCGGCTGTGTGCGTTTTGGTTTCCGTTCCGCGACTACGAGTATTAAATTTGTGATTGTGTTGTATGACTTGTCTTTTTACCTAACGTGTCTCGTATGACTCGTTCACTTCATACCGGTGGCTGTAGAGTTTCTCATCGTATGATTATTACAGATCGGAACGAGAGTACATAATTAAAAATCGAATGAACGTTCGTGGAGCCACGAATTGCATCAAATCGACGACCTCTCTCAGGCCACTGCTGGACGTGGGTCTCTCCTGGGGAGGTTTTGCCCGCAATCCTCATGCTGGGCATGCCTGTTGTAGATCGCAGGACAGACTTTTTAATACGTACGATTACGTGCTATTAAATAATTAGTGTGCTGGCTATCGAGCGTCTACGTATACGTGTGTTTCTTGCAAGGAATATTCAATAATAAGACCTCGTGGTTGCGATTAAGGTTATCATTATAGAGAATTATATGTATGGGCGTCGTACGTTTACAATGTACTAAAAAGCGTAACATCACGCCTGTAATCCCCGAACTGGTGGACAAAAGAGTGTAGTATCTACACTCCCACGTTTCACCAGTTACGTTTACTTCCCATCGTGGCATACGGGCAGAGCCTATTGCCATCCACCGAGCACAAGTCTAGCCACCGAGCTACTACTAGGAACTTCAGGTAGGAAAAACTGAGTAGTACCCGACCCGGTAATCGAACCCGTGATCTTTCGATCACCAGTCGCGCTTTGCGTCCACTCGACCGACGAGGCATTATATGTATGTACGTGTCTACGTAAATTGTTCATATTTATTATACATGTCATTATATCGTCATTTCCACTGTTTGTGTATGTAATAGTTAAGAGTAGAATAAGTGTTACATTATAAGTACCTATTGTTATTATTTGTCTTAACATTACTCAAGCAGTTTTGTAATTCAGGCATATTCAAAAATGTTGTCTATTTCTATCGCTAAGGGATAACGATTATGACAGAGATATTACCATTCGTAATAATAACTTTCTAGTAATTGTGAACCAATTTGTTTAATTATAGTAGCAATAGCGGCCACAAACTGACATTGAATATTTTCGTTGTAACCTTCGAAGTAACCCATAACCGCACATTCTAAGAAAACTAATCAGTAGCGGCAATCAATAAACGTTACAACGTAATTTGATAATATGTATAGTAGGAATTCATATTCCGACTACTCAGAATTTTGGTTGGGGAAGCTCCACAACTTTTTCATTAGATAAGAGAATGTTGTGCACTTTGTGCAGGTATGAAGGATTGTTGTATGGCGTAATTAAAATATTGACTGAAATGACTGTAGACGATAAAGTTATTTTATTAAATACAGCTAATCATACATCAAAAATTTGAAATTGAACAGAGAAGACAGAACATGCAATATTTACATTAAATTTAATGCAACGTGTTTGTGTGTGGCTGTGTGTGTACAGTGAGTTACAAAAGTGTTGCGAGATATTAAATTCATTATATTTTTCCTTTTTTTATTCTACTTGATTGATATGTATGCACGGGTTAAATTATTAATATTTCGGTAAATGTCAATATAAAGAAAGTACTTAAGAAGCCTTTTGAACGTTCAAATAGTAGGCGCTCTTCATCAAAGTGGCGGCAACACTAAACAGCCAACTTTTAGAGCTTAGTCGTGTACACTATTAATTTAGAAATTGTTCTTATTGTTCCCACAAGTGGCTTGATTCCAAGGAATGCCACATAACAATAGCGATACATATTACCTAGATCCGAGAAATAAAACAAAGCTTTTATAAACATGGCTAATGGTTGTGCTCGTTTCTGAAGGTATTGTAAATATTGTAAGCGGATTTATTAGTTTTCTCGAAGTAATTAATTTAGAACACATGTTTCTAGCCATATGAAAAGTGTAGTCTGTTATAATTTATAACATATTACGTGTCAAATGTAGAATGTACTATCTTCTGGTCTGTTATTAGAGTGTTATGTCATCAGGTTTTTTTTATAAAAGTCGTGATAAAAAAGCTCTTCTTCAAGGTCCGCAGCACACGTGCGATTCCTCCAATCTTGCATATGTCCATAGACGATAGTCATCACTCTCCATATCTGTTAGGCAGATATCTGTTTGATAAGCTAAATTTGTAAATAAAAATAATACCTATATGTGGTAGATAGCGTTGATGTTCCGGAAATTGAACTTGCAAAAAACACTGCCCATGTTAGGGCATTGAAAAGCATTTCTTAATATAGTAATGGTGGTAGACTTCGTTATATATTAAAGCCTTGTACCAGCAACCTTTCAGCGTGAAAGAATTGTGGGGCTTGGCTACGTGTTTCTATGAAATGTTTTTAGTGGAATTATATTTTCAGGCGCCCGGCGGCGCCTCCGTAATGAAAGCAATGACCTCCAATAAAACATTTTCATTAACGTTTTCATGCTTCCGTGAACATGAAATGCGGTCAGTTTCGTATTCTTTCCTCCACATGTGAGAAAATCATACATAAAAGTGACATTCCTGCAACTATATTACACTCGCTCTTCACCCACACTTATGTTGCCTGTGTGATGGATGTATATTCGTTAGCTAAAGTAAGGCTATTATGAAGTTACTTCTCGAGCGCTCAGTAGTTGCTCAGTTTACTCCTACCTACGTGCATTCGTGAGTACACTCGCTAACGAAAGTCGTTTCACACTCATAAACCTCGCGACGAACGCGAGAGGCAAGCGGCAAGCTTTGTGCTACTTTTGTACTAAACGTACAATGGGCGACAGAAGTTTGCGTCTGTTTTTTTTGTTTTGCTTCCTTTGTGAAGTAGGGAAGAAAAGAAGTCGGTCTCTTGGTGTACAAGAAAACACTCTGTAAAAGAAAATTTAAGTAAATACCCTTTCAAATATTGTAACATGTGATATTAAAATTGATAATCATATTGACAAATATTTAACCTTTACCTGATATCTACAAATATGTATGTCACATGTCACTATTTTTTATAAGGTACAAATAGTTTTTCTTATTTGTAATACTTTAGGTCTAATACCTTATTATCTTTTTCTTCTGCAAGTTTGCTTTCAGTTGTATGTAATGCTCAGTATTTAATTCCACATTTATTTATTCGTAATATTGGATTTTAATTGTAAGTACATATATATAATTAATTAACTCCATAAACGATAACAGTTTTTCAAACTAAAAATCGTCAAATGTGTCGAAAACTTACTCATTATTACACTTCTGTACAGCGTTACTTGGTGCAGAGAGAAGTTGTAGCTCGCTGTCGGCTGTACGCTCTCGAAATATGTTGATGTTGTAAAGTGAAATATTTTAATACACTCACGACGGAGTGCACTTCGCTAAGAGCGTCATTTGCATGATGTGTCTGTTTATCGATAACAAAATATATCGTAAAGTTACTCTTTAAAAAATTACATGCGCTAACACTTTTCGTCGTACATGTACGTGGGGTACGAATTTTTTTATGCATTCCGAGCATTATGTGACTGACACTTTTGCTCTTTCCTTTCGTTCTATTTTTTCTCGTTTATTCGTTTATATCGAAATTAAAATGTAGTTAGTATACATGGTAAAACTGTAGCATTAATTATTGCATTCTGTGCTGGTTAAAATATAAAGGAAGATTGTGGTCTCGTGAGAAAGTTAAAACGCCGGTAGAGCTACGTGATCAAATAAAAACATAGTGACATATGCTATTTAAAAAGAAATGTTGTTTAATCAATGAAACTTTCTTATATTTATATTTTTATACGGACAAAAAAGAACGTAACTTTGAGTAGTGATGGCATCCGTGTACACAAAATTGACACATTAACTGAACAGTTCAACTTAGTACCTAATAGTTAAACCGAATGTCTCACCCTATATAAATCTACGCTTATGTAGATACAATTGTCACTCTCTCTGTAGTAAAAACGATCCTATGTTGCGTTTAGAAATGACCCATTAATCGTTAATTTTGGTTTCCGTTTAAAGTATAATGATAAATGTTAAATTAATAAATATTCTGTATTAGGGGAGTGTCGTACACTCCCACGATCCGCTTGTGATGGAATAGGGGATGAGTCTAGTGCCATACACCGGGCACAAATCCAGACTCCGAGCTACTACTAGTAATTCAAGCATGTTATTGTATTATTACACTACAACAAAATATCTACTGTACAGGCTCAACTTTGAGTCTATCTGGATACCGTTTGCTTTAAAACTTAAGACAATTCTTTATGCAATTTTTAAAATTTTTATATCAAATAGACATCTGCAACTTTTCTAAACGATATGACGTAACTGTGTCAGTTAAACTCGACAGCACATTGTTGACTCGTCTGACGTTTATAAATATTTATCAATGACAGCTGTCATCCTTGACCCGGTGGCATGTGTGCCTGTGTGCTTAGACTGATTTTAAAAAAGAACACTTTTTTTTTAAACTCCATACGCGTGAACCTGAATGCTCGTATTGTTTTTATCATTTCGCGCCTATTTACTCGCTACGAGCTGCAATGTTTTTTTCAGCGCATTGTACGGCTGACAATCGTATATATGTATGTTGTATTGTAAACAGGTCAAGCGTAAAACACTCTTTAGTCGCTCGGGTATCGTTGATGAATACATTCATACATGATGTATGATATATACATAAATACTGATAACTGCGATGTATACTAATACTTTGTGTTCTTTTAAAAGTACTGACATTGAAAATCCACGTGTTCGTACAAAAGTACACAATAGTGATATAAAATGACGCTCATTTATCCCCCCGAAGGGGTAGATAAAGAAGTGTAGCACTCTCTATAGGTAAGTAGTACCGAACATAAATGTTTAAAGAAAGGAATAATAATGAGAATATTTCCGTAGTATTACAGAACTTTGGTGTATTGAAATATATTTCATGATGAACGACCCAACAACATTGCACACTACATACGTAAAGCGCTTTCACCAAAAACATCGTCTACAATATCTATCATCAGAGGCAATTGACTGGAATGGGAACCACAGCTTTCTTAATGCACGGAGGAAACTGTTTCGGATGTACGATTCGATCTGTTCGGTATTATCTTAACTTTCTATCTTCGAAAGGAAAATTATTATTATTATTAAAAAAGGATCACACAATTATTAATGATTTTCAAAATAGAGGTGTTGTTTAGATTTAGTTTTTTCATTTTTCACTGGCAGAAGAAGTAATGGACTTTAAGAGCTAGGTAGCTTAGTTTAAGCTCTAAACTAAACTTTTTCAATTACTCAGTTTGCTTTCAAAAAACTTACGGCGTCTATAAAACAAGGGCAAACGTAGGTCGGTTGTGAATTTTTGTAGCACTGCGATGGTTTGGATTTATGACCCAATTTTTCTTTTCGAATGAAGATATTTTCCTACAAACTCACCATTTTACTGCTGCAATGTTAACATATTACTGCTAGATTGGAACAGCAATTTTAGGAACATATCATTTAAAGTTGTTTATACTTTGATAAAAATTATTACAAACTTCACGTTACGTATAGCCAACTGTGAAGCAACAAAATACAAAATACTGTTTTCTTTATGCCTCAGATTTGTACCGGTGTCTATAAGAAACTCCAAATGTAATTAAAAGAATGTGATAGATCTATATGATGTGGAACAGAAACGCCTTGACCTTGATCGTTAATAACTGCCATAATTTCCATTCAGAATTATATAGTACAAAATAAGTACAATTGAATTTAATTCATTTTCGAATTTTTTGTCTTAAACTCATACTCATTACATCGCGTTTTCCCCGAAGGTGTAGGCACAGGAGTGTGGTACTCCCACTTTTCGCCAATTATGTTATTGCCATGCGCTAGGAACAGATGAGTACGAATAAAATAATCCAATTGAAGATAGTGCTAGTTTAAGAACGATTCGAAACAAAGTCCTAGAGTTCAATGCTTACACGATGATTTCCTTCACAGGGAATAATACAAACGCGTTAGAAACGTTCGTAATATGTATTAAGTATCTCCGATTCGCGTCGAACTGGAAACATATTGTATTAGCGTTTGTAGGCGTGATTCATATTAATGCTGGCTATTAGCGGCAGATCGAGCAATAAATCCCGAGGGCGATAGAAAAGTTATTTATTCGCGTATGGAGCGAGCTGAGATATAGCGCTGCGTGCCCTCCGCTGATCCACTGTACGATCCTCGTCTATCGATCAAATGTTCGGGGAACATTGCTCACGTGTGCTGTATGTAGCGGCGGGCGTATGTTGGTTATTTAATATTTCTAAGGCGCTCTACCGGTTTTATCATTTTATTCGATAAGCGATAGCCTCACTCCACGGTGGCACGTGGTGACGTAACCGGTGAAGCATGAGAGTGTACTATACTTCTCTGTATACCCCTTCGGGTAAATACCGAAGTGCTGTTACGTGTACTTTTTTATTCAATATGTAAAGTTCGAGACGTTTGTATACTGTTTTGATTTAAAAAATCAATGGACTTGATTCTCAACTATTTGATTATATCATTGGGTCTAATTTTATTTTAGTTGATCTTACTTTAAGTGTATACCTTTCCATTCCCCGGAGTTAATAGGGCTTGGTATTAATTTGGTATCGAACACTACAAAATTTTCTAATTTAGATTTTCTAGTAGTGGTTCGGAGTCTGGATAAGTGCCCGATGCATGGC
>DVPG01000297.1:0-10604 GCA_018239085.1 Yanguna spatiosa spatiosa
AGGATAGAGATATTTGGCACTCGGTGCTCTCTGCCTACCCCGTTAGGGACATGGCGTGAAGATATGTATATGTATGTTATTATGTCTTACGTTAAGCAGTTATTCATATCAATATGATTTTGATATTCATTAAATTTATGTATTATATTTGCCTTATGATGAAACATCAATTTTGCACGAAGATGAGTGCACATGAAAAAAAACAAAACCACGTTTCGGTTTGCGTTTTTACCCCTTAAGTGTAACCGCGCACATGTACCGCGCTGACGGGGAGTCACAAGTCTTCGAGAAGAATAATACATGTAGAATAAGAGGTCAGGTATATAATAGAATAGAGATCAATTGCACTTAATGCTCTTTAGCCTTCCATTAGGGGCCTGCCGTCGGTATATAGTGATAATCATAGTCGATCACTCTTTCGGAGAGTTATAGCACCTACCTTTTTTCTTATGTTATAACAATTAGTGTACAACTATGTATATTAATAGACATAATTAAGTTAGGCAATAACTTGGTGCAATATACGCACCAATTTAGAAAGGATAGATTTTAAGATGTTAACTTAAAATTCCTTTCAGAATTTTGCAATTTCCATCACTCAGTCAATCAATTAGTCACAAAGCAATTTTACATTCAACGCTTTGACGACTTCGATAAATCGCGGAGAAATATTACGCATTCATTGTTCGATTTCATATACATTCTGACTTTGTTATCAAAACATTGTTAGGAATTCAACCGTTAACCCTTCGCAGCTGCACGATTTTATAAAAAATTTAGGAGTTCCACGACTTCATACCCATAGTTTTCACCAACGCATAATTCTCTCTGGTCAAATACTGTTGTATTATTGACTAATGCAGTACTAACTCTCTATGCAAAGCATCATGATTTAATCTAAAAAAACATGAAATATTGTACAACATATTCCTGTTCAATAATTTATAACATTGAGTAGAAGTTGAGTGTCTCACAGCCTAGTTTCGTAAGGTATTTAATATACGAGTACTATGAAGTTATATCGAAAGGTCTACAGGAAGTTTTGAATCAACAACTAGGTCTAACAACTTCTAACTGCTGTTGTCGTGTTTTCGGAAGCGAGTAGTTAATTTCTACGAAGCAAGCGGGAGGCGATATCAAAATGGAAGGGTACACGAGCTCAGGATACCGTTTGAAAATTGAAGTTGTTATTGGATTTGTCCTTTGATTTAGTGGTTAGTCAACCTGACCCGTGGACCGGGGATATTGGGTTACATTCCTACTTAGGACAAAATTAAATATTCATGTGATGAGTAGGTACGAGTGTTTGTTCGAGTCTGGGTGTAAAAAGAATTATCTATGTAAGTTTACATTTATATGTACATATATTCGTAGTTTATCCCCCGTCTGGCTGCTCGAACACAGGCTCTTTTCAGGCCTACTTCGGGATCAGGTGGCCGTGTGTAAAGACGTCCCAAGATATTTTTTTATTATTATATTTTGGTCGCCCGGAACTGCCGCACTTAGTGTATAGAAAACTTTAAGGAAATTTTTTTATACTAAACTTAACATACCAGGATTTGACTCAGGATCCCCCGGAGTGGGAAAACTGAATTCTAAACTACTAGACTATCACTGTTTAGTTTAGTATCACTTACTCTAAATCACATACACCGGAATGATGAAACCCACTACAGTATCAGTGTAGGACAGCTCGGCTGGGTGTTGAAATAATCTATTAGGCTTTACCGATTCGACCCAAAAGGTTGTCGTTTTATTAAATATTTGTCCCGGGAAGGCGTTACTTATCGCCAAATTCAGCGGATCCAATACCGTGACTCGCTTTTTCATTCAAGCACACCGCGTATCTCGGTCACCTACTTACTTTTTAGAAATCCGTACTAAGGTTGGCAAAACGCGGTATATGGGTATATGAGTAATCAAAATTGCTTTGACATGTAATCGCCACCGTCAAGGTTGGAGCCACAACCTTATGTCCTTATCTTTTCTTGTAATGTATAATTTCAAAGTACTAGCTAGTATTCTCGTATATACGACATACGTACGAGTACATGTATTAGGTACCTACATAGAACATAGTCATACGATAACGTATATCTAAATTTCTGTACATTTTTTCCATTTTGAGCATACCATCTACATATATGTTTCGTATTCTTAATAAACCTAATAGTAGTGTACAACAAATTTTCTTGCGGGTGTATTAAGCATATTACTTATATTTTATAGCGAAATTTTTTTAAATAAGCGAAGCGAAGAATACTATTATGTGGCATTTGTACGCTTATAACTTTTAAGATGTTTAAAAACAAATTATTACTCGCAATATGTGTTCGTTATTAAAATTAAATATTGTTTTCTTTGTATCTCCACAGTAATAGGTACATCAGTGAAGCTTTTAAGAGGAGCTTTTCTAGGTTTTAAATTCAATGTAAACAGTAATAAAGACTCAGCCGAAAACATTTTCGTCCCACTTTAAAATACTATAAAAACTTGTGTAAGTTTTTACGTTTTTACTGGACGTGTCATACTAGTTTCCCCGCCTCACTTTTCATAGTGTTTTTTATGTGTTTTCGATACAATATTTCCCTAAATCCGTGTAAAAGTAACTTAGTTGTGACCTCGATATTGCTAACCGCCATTCACTATTGTTTACCCATAACTGGAGATAAATGATCCGCGCTTGAAATCAGACAGTAATGGAAACAGTGAATAAAAGGCTGGAATGAAATATTACTTTCAAAGATAACAATTTGTCAAGGTGTCGTATCTTTATATTTCTACGTAACACCACGTCTGTAATCCCCGAAGAGGTAGGCAGAAGGATGTAGTACACTCGCCGGTTACGTTCACGTCCCAGCGTGGAATAGGTGGTGAGCCTATTGCTATATACCGGGCAAAAATTCGGACTCCGAGCAACTACTAGAAATTTTAACTAGAAAACTTAAGTTAGAAAAATGCAGTAGTAGGTACCCGACTCAGGAGTCGAACCCAGGATATGGCAATAGGTTCACCACATATTCCATAATGGGACGTAACGTAACTGGTGAAACGTGGGAGTGTAATACTACACTCCTCTGCCTACCTTTTCGGGGATTACAGGCGTGATGTTACGAAATTCCCAGAAGTAGTTAGGAGTCTAAATTTGTGCCTGGTGCATGGCAACCAACTTACGCCCTAACGCATGATGGGACGAATAACATAACCGATGAATTGTGAGAGAGTCTTTTGCTAGCCCCGCCGGGGAGATACAGATGTGATGTTATTTTAATTATGACATTGGTGTTTTATTATGTTTGTGTGACGTTGAGTAGAAAAGTGGGAGAATCCAAAAAGCCTTGCCTAGTACCTACGACATAGCGGCAAATTACGACCCTCATTACCGAGAGAACAGACAAAGGGTTTCGGGTTCGCATCGGAACTGGTCAGACTTTCTGTTATAAGCGAGTTCAGTTTCGTATCTGGTTGTTTGGGTGCTTGTATTTCTGACCATTTTCCTTTCATCCACAACTTGGGCTATTGTTTGTATTCTGGAATTTTGTATAATAAACTATTTTCTTCTTATTTCTCGTCACTCGCTGATGGTTAAACCACTGCTCAAGGGTGTCACGGAACATGTATGCAATCTCTCGCTTTGACAGATACTTGTGTTGCGTTTGCAAGTATGTGGTTAGATACAGCTGAATTTCTAAAGTATGCGGGGAGATGAGATTCCAGGTGTCTTCTTAAAGACTGTACAGTTTTATGGCTTGATGAGAGTGATAAAAATATTAATCATTAAGGAAGTAAAATGTTAACCATTTTCTTGCTGTGATTTGTGGTCTATAAACTTTGTTCAACCGGATATTTCGGGGTCCGTCACGTTTCACGCACGAGTAAATCCTTTAATGTACGTACAACGTCTTTCGTTTACGACAGCGAGTATTCAAGGCCAAGCCGCAACTATAACAGCCGACGACGTGATACAATAAACCAGTGAGAGTAGAAAGAATAAAAAAAATAAGGGAGAGATTGTTTTTGATGTTATTTGGATTTTTACCTCCAAAGCAAGAAAAGCGACCCGTGTTCAGCGATGGAAGGTGAATAATATTATTGATGAAGTTAAAATTTATTTCAATGCGCCCTGGAACACAGAGGTAGTATATGCTTCAAGCCTCCCGTACTTACAGGAGAGACGTAAAAAGGGTTATAGCGGAGATTTTTAAAACCCTCACTTTAGATCTTGCTGGTGGAACTAAGAACACAATTTTGGGTTCAAAAATAAAAAAAGTCTTTCCCTGCATCTCTGCTTTTAAGTATGAGATGACTGATTTGAACAATTTGCAAGCAGTAGACTTTCATACATTGATATTTGCACACCATTAGGTTTTGAGAGCTTTTAGCCTGAGTAAGTTGTCTAAAGGTCCTATAAAGTTTTTTCCAAGGTCATTAATGTAAGAGCAATCTGATCGATGTTATTCTTTTCTTTGAGCGATCTAGAGAGAACAGATGAGGTGTACAATTGTCTGTGAATGTAACGTAACGTAATATTTTCTTCGGTAATGTAACGTAATATTACTCTATTCAAGATGTGTCGGCTACCCCCTTTATTAGTTTCGGGTGTCTGGATGTCTTGACCTTTGACTTTGATCGTTGCTTGTAAGATTAGTTTCGACAACACAGAAATTGTATTGTTTTCTGCCAATTTTAGATAGCAACCTAACGTCACGTCGCGCCTGTATTCCCCGAAGAGGTAGGTAGGGTAGTGTATTACACTCCCAAGTTTCACCAGTTACGTTTACGTCCCATTATGGAATACATGGTGAGTCTATTGCCATACACCGGGTACAAATCCAGACACCAAGCTTCTACTAGATTGCAACCTCATTAATTTTTATGTTTATAGGTGAATTGGAACCTCATTAATTTTTATGTTGTATGATCAAAGCCGTTATCACATATCATGAGATAATCCCCAGAATTATCAAGAATATTGGTGCTTTCTTGGGCCGCGAAACCAAATAAATTATCCAAAGAATTTAAGAAAACCATTTGTTACATTTTTACTTGTTAATACTCTTAACCTTGCTTAATCTGTAACTCGACTCTTACAATGAAGTTTAAACGATGAATGTATTAATAATTGCCACTTTTCATGAATAAAATTCAAATCTTTTCAGTGCCACAGAGTACCTAAAGCGATATATCAAACTTGCTCAGACTGCCAGCACATCAAGATTTAACCGCGCCCACATTTAACCTACACTGCACTGAAATGCAGAACGACTGCGTCGTATCGACCGACGGGTCGATGACCTCGTGTACAGTTCCTTACAAAAGTGGATAGTTCCTGTAGATTGAATAACCGTTATAGTATTTTTTATTTGGAAAACTTACCATCATGTTACATTACAAACATTAATATTGCACTTACTCTATCGAAAAATGTAATTGAGGTTCAGTTGAGTTCAATTCAATAGCTATTTACTCAATTGAACTTCAATTATATTTTTCTCTCTTCAATTCTCTGGTTTTTATATTTTAGGATAGTTCTGGATTTATCTAAAATGTCTATTACCCATTGTAAAGAAAGAGTATATAAAAATGCAGGTGGTGTAATTCCGAAGAATAATTAAATCACTGTAACAACACTTATTTCTATTAGGAAGTAGCGAAACTTGCACTGCTATCTTATCGTCTGTAGAAGTTGATCCCTGATGCCCTAAAGGATCCAGCTCTCATCCCACCGAAGCAAAATATTTTTGGTTGACTTAATAAAAGGATAATATTTATTTTTTCATGCAAAAAGTATGACTAATAGGTATATCTACTGAACTGGATTAATTAAAAACTTCAATCATTTGAAATGGTTATTACAGTTAGAACTCTTTAATGTAAATGGCGCTCATTGGGATTCCATTGAGTTTTAACAGCCGTTTTGTTTCGTTAAATTAATTCATTTAAAACTTTTCTTCCCCACTGTACCCGCTCCATTCGGAAGCACGATCAACATAATAATTCATTTAACATCGCAATTCGTTGTGGTTATTTCAGAGCGAGTACGAAGCAATATTTTAAAATTTCTGAAAGTGCAAATCCCACATAAAATTTATATATACACATATATGTCTATATTACATACGTAACACATAATGTCCCGATAGCAAATATTTCGAACATTAATGTGAGCACACGCTTTAAGATACCTTTATTCTTTTCCTTATACTAATATTTTCTCGGGTTCTTACTAGTTGAGACAACATTTCCCATTTATATGTGGACGGTACCATTTACATGCATGAAGCTAAACCGGATTTTTGCCAATGAAAACTGTCGAGAGTGTGTTAGCCAACATGTTCGTAATAGTTTGTAACCCGTAATACAGTTTGTTTCAAGCAATTTTGAACTGAGTTTCTATGCCCATGAAGATCAAATTTTGAGTCTTCGTGAAATGAAATTAAAAAATATAATTGGTTTGCAGAATGTTTATGTTTGTATAAAAAGGGAAAATGTGTGTGCTGAAATGTTTTCAGTTTTGTAAGTTTCTCAGTTACATCTAAATTTTTGTAAAGATATGATTCCTAACTATGGGAAGTTTCGTTGCTAAGGCTTTACCTATCTTATTTTAATTAATACGCTACCAACCAATTATGCTAATTACAACTTTACCAAAACTTGTTCTTAGGCTTTTGCGAGGCTGAGGAGGATGTTGAGCGTAGAGAGGGCGCTGAGTCCAGAGAAACGAGTGACACTGTAATCTATTTATTTAAGAAAATCTGTTACTATTTCTCCATTACGTTCATGTGATTCGCTATCAATTTTTTTCACACATAATTAGAACCTTACGTGGGCCTATTATTATATTGCAGGATCAACGCCGCTTTTCGTTTTTCTGTTGCCTGATAGCAGTTCTTGCTTTACCCACATTCGGTTCTAAAGGTTACAGTAAAAACTAAAATAATATGAATAATGAGGTAAAACCAGCGATAAACTCCACTATTCCACATGCTGAGCTCGGCGCGCTCAAGCGGCGGAACACATTGACGCAGGGAGCGGTGT
Source organism: Yanguna spatiosa spatiosa (assembly GCA_018239085.1). NCBI lineage: Eukaryota > Metazoa > Arthropoda > Insecta > Lepidoptera > Hesperiidae > Yanguna > Yanguna spatiosa. The sequence continues at coordinate 7,039 of DVPG01000297.1, forward strand.
CGGCGCGGATGGCTATTGTATGCAGTAATCGTATCCTATCTGGAGACATCCGCACTGGACGGTTTGTTGGACTGCCGATGTATTAACATTTCCCCAAAATAATCATTTCTATTAAATCGAAACACGTCGGAATTGTAGGGCTATAGCTATTTAGGACTCGGTGTTCTCTGTGGCACCCGGTAAATGACCTGGCGTGATGTTATCCGTGTCGGGGTGGAGTAAGAATACATTCTCTGACTCCGTGCTAGGCGTTGCAGATCGCGGTATGGGACAGTCTATGGCCCAGATGTCATTATAATAATAAGTAATAGTATGTGTTTAGTGTTTAAATTTTTCTTTGCGTTTGTTAAAATTATCTGGTCAGGTTCACAGCTTCGATTGTGTTACATTTTCTTGATTGAAAAAGAAAACGGCAAAAACTCTGCCATTGTAAGGCCTATGGTAGGTTTAGGCAGTTGTGGGTAACAGGCGATGTGATGAACATTATTACGAGCAGAGAGTGATCGAGTAATTTTGATTTTAAACTTTTTTACTTAAACGTACTTATTATGGTGTAAACGATAAAAGTGGACATTAAAAAAATACTTTGTTGGAGCAGCCGAAATGTTTGTTTATAGTTTAATTATGAAAGTATTATAAATTACACAATTTCTATCGTAAACCTTTTATAACGTTATTACAATATAAAATTTATTGATTTCAGATAGAACTCTAGTATCTCCTACTTTCATGAGTCTAAGCTACTAAGTTTACGTAACATAGCCTGTGTATTCCTTAAATAATAATAAATAAGAAAAGTATGTGAGTAAATTCAGCTTCATTTTTTCTGCGCCCTGTAGAATAAGGTGAGAACAGATTGCAGGCGGATGAAAAAAGTAAACAAAATTGAAATTGCGAACCGCATTGTTTTCGAAAAGAAAAGGCTTGGTTTACCAGCTGCGATTTAATTTTTCACTTTTAAATTACTTTTTACTGAAAGTCCACTGGATGAATGGGCGTCTAGTTTTATAATTAAATAAGATAATAATGTTCAATGGAGAGGAGCTTTAAATAACTTCGATTGTTTAAAGATTTTTGCAGTCGATTGTGCGTTATTGAACATTTTGGCTTATCTTAATGGCTTACGGAATTTTGCAATCTTAATAGTATACTAAAAATATATCTGAGTTCAACCCCATGTACGTTGCAACGTCTCTTAAATTATTATATTTGGGATTATCTCCCAAATATAATATGTAATATGATATGTATACACAGTTTAACCTTCATTGTATCGTGTCAGCAATAGTATGTAGTAAAAGTATGAGTAGATCTTGAATTTGCTTTAAGGTCAAAATCGAAATGGAGGGTCTACTAATACGTATTTAATACGTGATATTTGACTATTGTTTACCATTTCTAATATAATTATATAAATGATAGGAGACGTGCCATAGATGTGTAAAAAGTACCGTGTGAATTGTCGTAAAATAGTCTTCTCACGTCCATCATTTTCATGGATGGTTCAGAGCCTTTGCCTGACGTCAAATATGTATAATGTAAAAAAAAGTTACGTAACTATATGTACTTTTATTTCTATCAAATAGAATTATCATTTTAAATCTTGATTTATTTTTATTTAATACTGCCTCGATTCTCGTGTTAGTTGCAAGCACGACTGCCGATCGAGAGGTCCTGGGTTCAAATCCCGGGTCGGGTTTTATTGGACTTTTCTGACTTAGATTTTCTAGTTGCGGTTCGGAGTCCAGATGTGTTCCCGGTGTATGGCAATAGACTCGCCACCTATTCCATAGTGGGACGTAAACGTAATAGGTGAAAGGTGGGAGTGTACTACACTCCTCTGCCTACCTTTTCAGGCATTACAGGTGTGATGTTACATTACGTTACTGATAGCAATCAATAAAAAAATACCTCCAATTTTTTATAAACACAAAGCTTTTAAACGTGCGGTGATCACAAAATAAATCGTTAATCGGTACGGTCAACATAAAAACAAGAAACATTCGAGCGGCACAGGTGTACGGTCCACATAAATTGCGCAGGTAGAAATACCATCCCCTACATGACACAACCGAACTTTAGGGATGAGCAACGTTTTTACTTTTTTCTCATAACAAATTTAATATTTAAGTAACTGCTAGGTTCTTAATTTTTTACAACGCTGTTGACGTAAACTACAGGCGTGTCAGATAGGGTCAGCCTGTCACATTGACATTGCTGTCATTAATTTAATACAGCCTGTATACAAGCATCTGCTTGTAGTGCCACTGTGTTATTAGGGCTAATAATAATTAGAGTATGCTTTATACGTTATAAGCCATTTATACACGCCAACTATTTTGTCTCAGCATAACTGTCACATATCCTCAAGCCAGGTCCCTTACGGAGTGGGCAGAGAATACGGCGTGCCGAATATCTCTATCCTTACAGACCTGCCTTGCTTCTTCCACATTCATCGCTCTCTTCATAAATAGACGCCGGTTTCGGAGACTAACTGTAACATGACTGCCACAAAGCATTTTAACGTTTGAAAAGGAGTTACGAAATAAATATGAATAGTATTTGTATGGCACCACTGCAGGTTAAATAAAATAAACCATAACCAACATCCAGATTTTTTATTATATAAATATAATATTTTATTTTAAACTAATTTGCAACAATATTTGACAAGATCTAATGCCGCCATTTAATTGGAGTATTACTTAAAAGTGGAAATTATTTTCATAGATGTATTATTGTTTTTTGGCGTTAATGTTGTATTTATCCAGCAAATAAATAAAATAATAAATGACTGCTTCGTTGGTCGTGTTGGTTGCAAGCGTGACTACCGATCGAGAGGTCTTGGGTTCAAATCCGGGGTCCGCTACTATTAGATTTTTCTAATTTAAATTTTTTAATAGTGCCTCTGCCTACCTCTTCGGGGATTGCAGGCGTGATGTTGCGTTGTTACGTAATAAACGAAATGTAAGCAAATTATTGCGTCCGGCACTATAATACGCCATGGGTATTACTAATGGCGAATAGATTGACAACTATTTTCTGAGAACTATTAATATATTGAAGGAAGCGGAAGTGCTTAGCTAGATCTTTGATAGTTTAAAGCTATAACCATTTCCGGCTCAAGTACAAAGTTGTGCCATAAAATGACGCTTCGGTAAGGTAAAGATACTTTTTGATGTCATAAATTTATTATTTTGATGCTAAAAGCCTTACAGTGAAAATATGTGTTATAATCATTTATATCAACGTGGTTTTCATCGCAGAAATTTTTAAAACATTAGACATTATAAAATAAATTGCGCAGATATATATCAAACAGCATGCTCTTATAATTCTAATTCTTCAAACATAACTCAGTCATTAACGGCGAAATGTATACTGAATTATCGTAAAATTACAACCCGCAATTGCAAATTATAATTGCAAGTTATAATTATATTAATGACACGTTCAATAATTCATATCAAATCATATTTATGAGCCGCGAGCGTACGATAAAAAAAACCACGCATTCGCTTGTATTTTATTAATTAACGTCAACAAATAGGACTTGACTTGTAATG
>DVPG01000298.1:0-10600 GCA_018239085.1 Yanguna spatiosa spatiosa
TTTATCGCTCCACTATGGTATAGGTTCTCTCAGAATCAGGTTTAAAGAAATAATCCGCCGCGCTGGCCAAGTGAAAGTAGTCTATTTTAATAATAATCCCTTAATTTGGAAACTATCTTCATTAACCCATTTATGTCCATTACTAGATAAAGGTCTCTTCAATAGCACGCCTTCGAACTCGATCTTCGGCTCTTCGTTTCCGATCGCTGGCAGCTTCTGCGTATATCGTCAGGCCACTTACCCGAAGGGTGTCCTACGTCACATATGCCAAGGTGCGCTCTCCGCTTCACAGTACGTTTAAATCATAAATGTATTACCTACGTTATGTTCATTTCTTGACTGTTGTTGCTGCTAGGTAATCAGTTAATAATGATTATACAAACAACCTGGTCAATGATCAACTACTTATGCACGTATTTATATGGATATATAATATTGATCTATCATATTGCATATCTCACAATTATAGAGCCTAGTTACAGTCGTTTTGTCATATTAAACCAATTCGTCATACGCCGTGTATAATTAAAGACGGCATTTTTATTGCAAATTAATTATTAATGATTATAATTAAATATTACAAAATAGAAATAAATATAATATAGATAATTAACTGTCAAATTAAATTAGTTGCGGATTAGTTTTGTAGACCAATTGAAATGAGATAACATTGAATGCTCCTAAATAAAATATATGTCGGAGAAGTAAGTGTATTAACGACATCGGCTCTTGCTAGTATGGGGAGTGTGGGCGCCATTACGGGTAATGAAGGAACAAAACGTAGTATAATAATTATTTAATTCACTAAATAAAAATCGAGCAGTGGGTTCGTGACACGGATCGAACAATTCTCAATACCAATATTTTTTAAAAATAAGGTCCTTCTCGACCGTATACCTCCGTCCTCTCTTTTCTTATTATCTTGTTTTTACCTTGTTTTTTTATGTCATTCGTAGGCTAGTTGATGTTTCGATATTTTTATTTTAATATGGCAATATATTTTGATCTGATGTATCTATACAAAATATCCAATATCCAAAATTGTATCAAAAACGATATATTTTTATTTATATATCTAAAGTCAGTAGAATCCAAAACCTCAAATATAATTCTTTGGGGATTACAGGCAAGATGTTACGTTTTTTTACACTATTATTTAAAAAACGCTAGATCTTTCAAAAATGACCGATATATCGATATATCGACAATGTTTCCTCGATATATCGACGTCGATATTGATATTTTTGTAAATATCGATATATCGATATTTCTTTTTACTTCCGACGTCCCTAGGCATTTGCCTCTCGGCAACGTGTCTCGTCTCCACTAGAGACCTTTGTAATGAAGCCCCTAGTTCTGATTGGACACTTCAATAAATAACAGATCAAATTAATGAAAGTCTTAAAATTAATGAAATAATTTTAAATAGCCGGTTAAATCCACTCCTTCCGACATATATATAAATGATTTCCACCCATATATACACAATTACGATATCTCGAGAGCTGTGCGTTCGATTGATTTGAAACTTGACAGGAATATTTAATTTGCTATGTAGTTAAGAACGGTTTTTTGGAAATTTCGACGCTCAGGGAGCAAAATAGAGGTTGAAAGTTTATATGAAACTTCGTCAGTTTTGAAGTTACCTGACGTATTAGATTTAGGATCTCAATAAAGAAACAAATCTCCGTGTCTGATCGTTGCTGTAAATTCCACCCCTAAGGGCGTAAATTAGGGGTTGAGAGTATGTATGAAACTTCGTCGGATTTTAAGTTATACACCTGACATTTTAGATTTAGGTAATTGTATTCATGGTGTTAATGCAAATATACCTAATAAATGTAAATCCAGACTATTAAATATACAGCACAACTGCAAGCTCGAGCGTAAAGAGAAATACACATAAGTAGGTACGAATGTGCTTATAATACTGTTTGACTGCTGATCGAGCGGTCCTGGGTTCCAATCCCGGGTACTATTGGATTTTTGTAACATAGATTTTCTGGTAGAAATTTCTAGTGGGTACTCACAGTCCAGATTTGTGCCCGCTGTACGGCAATAGGGTCGTCCACTATTCCATAGTGGGACGTAAACGTAGCTGGTGAACCGTGGGAGGGTACTACACTCCTCCGTCTATCTCTTCGGGGATTACAGGCGTGATGGTACGTTTATAGTACTGTTTCAAATTAATAGAAGATGTGATATGGGAAAAACTCCGGTACAAAACAATTTTCCTTAAGAAAATGTATAGCTAGATATAAAACAATAAAGTGATTAAATTACAGTCGGTAGTCCTTTGTTCTTTAGCTAAGACATTCAAGTTTATGGTTAGTCGATGTGAACTGTAATTTAATAAAATAGCCTTATTTTCACACTTCATGCTTATTTTAGCTGGCATAAATGTTATAGATTTACTTCTGCGGGTTCAAAATGTAATGGGCCCGCAAGGTGTAGGTATGCGTGGGAAACTTTAGCTCCACGTTAAATATTCTTAGGTTACTGCAATAATACGAGAACAAGTTATATGACTGCCTCGTTGGCCGTGTTGATTGCAAGCGCGACTGCCGATCAAGCGGTCCTGAGTTCAAATTCCGGATCGGGTACTATTGGATTTTTTAACTCAAATAATGGAATAGAAATTTCGAGTATTGTCTCGGAGTCTGGATTAGTGCCCGGTGTATGGCAATAGATTCACCACCTATTCAACAATGGGACGTAAACGTAACTGGTGAAACGTGGCGTGATGTTACGAAGTTCTATGGATCCTATCAGATTTAATCGTGTATTGATATATTCAAATAGACTACGCATACCTGCTTTCTTTAATAATGTAATAATATCTTAATTAAATATTTTTATCCATCAATCTTTGTAAGTTTACTGCTGGATATAGACGTCCTCTGATCGGCGTCAATCAATTAGGTCCTGGGCCTTTTAAATCCAGCTGTATCCAGTGTAGCATAGTAAGTAGAAAATAATTTTAAAAGTATAATATTACCAAAGAACGGACTATAATTCGTTTCATGTACGAAATTAATTGGTAAATGCCTCGAAGGTCCAATTGAGTATAGAGAAAGGAATATTAATAAAATATAATATATAGGAGTCCCTTAGTCATTCATGGACCAGTGGTTTGCGGCTCATCCGAACAAGGATAAAATTTCATTAAGGCTTTGTAAGAAATAGAAAACCCAATAGCGCTACGTCCGCGCGGCCATGCGTGCGAGAGTAGGTACATTATAAGAAGGGTTTACTGTTATCACCACGTTTAAGCCCAGGCTAACTCTAGGGCTTTTTATGACATTACTTACATTACATTACATTTTTATGACATTTCCGCGCCATAGCCTGCGCGCGGACCCTTCCCATCACATGGAACAGTCAAAATTATAGTGGTGTAAATGTCATTAGAATATCCAATACTACAGAGTTGTCGCATTAGAAACTTCCAATGTTATGAACGACAGCCATGTACTCTTCAACTTTGAGAATTCTTCAAAAATATATCGGAAGAATGGTACTGGGAAATCGGAAAGTGAAATTTAAGTCCCGATAACAATTATTTAATTTGCTTCAAACAAAAAAGTATTTCCGGATAGAGCTTACTTTTGGCAAGACATAGAAGCAACAAGGTCAAATGAACTTCTAGAGACGTTTAGTTTGATAGTTTTAGTCACTTAGAATGAACAGCTGAGTCATGGGAAAAATATTCCTACAAAATGTGATGCATTTTCGGCTCGTGTTTCATTCGTGCAGATACGAGTATAAGCGTCAAAGTATATAGATGTCACACTGGCTTTCGATTTCGTCGAGCGAGTGGCGCTACTGTTTATGGCCGTGACATCACTGACCCAGAGGGGTCGAAAATGGAGTTTTCACCCGACGTGTCTTTATTTCGTCTAGACGGATGGGGGAAGTCGATTGATCTGTATATGGTTAGCATAAATTTATTGAATCTTCACACTTGTACAGCTCAATCAATTTCGAAAATAAAATATCCATACCGATTAGTTCCTGAATGTATTGTTCAGGATGGCCTGCGAAGCATCACTGCTGTGTCCATTTCTACCATTTATTTAAACAACAACACTTGCGTTTTTAGATCGCAGTTTAAAGAATGTGTTAGAACATACTAAATCATGAGGCATTCCGAATTAGGCTTAACCGATAAGAACATATCAATTACTAATCGCTGTAAGAATTTTAGGCATACGAGTATAGGTTGAATCTTTGAATATCCGTACACTTTCTTGACAACTACAGGTTTAACTGACAAGATGTGAATGCGGCCATTTCTGGAGACTAAAATGTTGAATTAATAACGTAACATAGTTACAACACACTTGTAATCTCCGGAGTGGTAGACACAGGAATTTAGTATACTCCCACGTTTCACCAATCACGTTTTGTATCAATAATGGTTTAATTTGTTCTTCTCCAACAATTAAGTACTTCAATAGTGCAAAGGCAGCAGTATTAAGAAAATCTATTGGACGCCTACCTAAATCAACGGAGTCACAACCAGAAACGCAACATAAAGAAATACAGATTAATTTCAATACGCGCAAGATTAGTTGATATTAGTCCAAATTCATTGTAATTTTATTGGTTACAGTAATTTAATAAACAAGACACATTTTATTTTTGATGTTCCCATGAAAGTGTAGGTCTGAGTATAATGGTTCAAAAAATATAATGCGTTCAATTGTTTCACGTCGTTATTCCGCTGCAACTTAATGATTTTCATGAATATGCTGCGGCCGACTTCAATATTGACTGATCCTACAAGCAGCTCAAAAGCGACTCAAGTGACAATTGAACAGAGTTCAATTTCCTATAAAAACAATGCATCGATACTTTCGCTCAAGTTATTTACGTATTCGGGCGTCAAAGCCAACCGACTTCATTTTCGCGCGTAAACATAAAGAGGTCGTAGAAGGAAAACTGTTGGGTCCACGACCCCGAATAAAACGGTCACAAAAATACCCGGGTATCCGGATCGCCGGACCCGTGGGCGAGGTCAGTGCTGACCTTGAACTCAGCTGTATGTACTGATATGAACCCCGAAAGGGTTGACCTCTTGAAAAACTTGAAATCAATGATGTTTTCATAGAAATATTCGTAGCTACCAAACTACTCAAATTTTTATTAGATATTGAAATTTCTAAAAAAATCACTTGCAACACATTCTTCTTATAAAATAAAGTTATTTCTTATGCTGGGTTATCCTGGATCAAAGCATGAGGTTATATATTTTCTTCAAACCTTAGTGAGAAACGACACAATCAAAGAAACCATAGCTCATAAAGATTTTTGAAATTGTAATTTCCAAAATTTTGGAACAGACCACTGTAACTGTAATTGTAATAGATAAACCCATCTTTTATGTTCGTCATATTAAATGTATTAACAAAACAGAACAATGTTGAGGACAGAGCAAAAGATCTTATAGTGTGTAGACCACCATTGAGTGACAAACTAGTTCTAGGTGTGGCTAAATTTTGGTAGCATACGTACACAAAGTTGTTCCAATAAGCATACCTCAAAGAAAATAAAGAAAAATTGTTAATTTGTAGTATATATGTAGATTTAAAAAAAGTCGTTTAACTGCCCAAACTTTATTTCTTCAATTCTGGACCAAGCTATGTAAAGAGTTTCGGCGCGGATGTAGTGAGTCAGCCATTGAGCGCCGCCGCGGGACACAATGAAACTGAATCACCAAACAATCGCACTTTTCACGCGAATTCCAAATTTAAATCGTTCCAATGCTCGCCCTATCGTCGGTTCTTTGTCCATTTCCAAAATAAATATCTTTTTTATCGAGTACTATCCAGTACCCGACCGCTTCGCTTGGCGCAAGTACATAATTTGACCGCTGATTTTCCACATATATCCATGTTAATGTTCATTAGACTCAGCTAAGCGGATTTAAAGTGAAAAACCGACAGTTACTTTCCCATTCATAATACTTCTGTGTTGCCAGTTTGGACAATACTTTTGCTAATAAATATAATCATAAAAAAACGTAACATCACGACTGTAATCCCCGAAGAGGTAGGCAGAGGAGTGTAGTACTACACTCCCACGTTTCACCAGTTACGTGTAGGACCCATTGTGGAGTAGGTGGTGAGTCTATTGCCATATACCAGGCACAAATTCAGACTCCGAGCCACTACTAGAAAACCTACATTCAAAACATCTAATAGTACCTACCCGACCCGGAATTTGAATCCAGGACCTCTCGATCGGCAGTCGCGCTTGCAACCAACACGACGAACGAGGCAGCCTTGTATTTAAATTATATAATTTTAGTTTGGAAATGCAAATTATGGTTGTATGTGTACACTAAAATAGCTTCAGTACAAGCGTTATGATGTGTTACTTATAAAATAAACTAATGGAAGTGGTTTAATTTCTTCAATATTGATTCACGCACAAGTTTCTTTGGAGAGGTAATATGGATCCCGGCATTCTCTGTTAATAGAGCAGTTTAATAAAATAAATAAATTGGTACAATTATGGTAATAATAATTGTGGTCCGTATTTTTCATGTAGAAAAGAAATAATAAGGACGGATGTTTTGAAAATGTATTCATCTAGATAAAAGGAAGATAAACAGCAGGCATTGTCAACGCTGTATTTGCCGGAAAGATTTTCTGTTCGAGTCGCACGAAGAAAATGTGTTTGATTTATCAGCACTTGAGGCCGGACCTTCCGCTCGCTATAAATTTTATTGTGTTATGATTTAGGGGCGCATATACGATTTTATGGTAAACACTTTACTCTTTTGTGTGTGTTCCATGATTTATACCGTGATGGTCACGGGTCGATCCAGAATTCCGTCAAAATTGGATCATCTGAACGGTGACGGCTCTATGCCGGCTTATACTTCATGTAGACGTATACTTATAAATGTGTTACGTTTTAAATTCAAATTTTAAATTTATTATATTTAAAGCGAATTCGCTTGTACTATACAACTAGTCAAACGGAATTAATTTTAACTTCATTCCGCAACAAAATGTATCAAAAGAATACATTACTTGTAGGGGCATATAAATTTAATTCACCGCCGCGCGTAAATGAGTATAATGTATGACTTAAGGTGAAGTAGAAAATGGGTCAATAAATGAGGTTATGTTGCGAAGAGACGCAGTAGGAGTTAACTTGAAAAAAGTTATGCTATAAATTTGTGCTTTAAATGAAAACGGCTTTGCTTTACAAACGTAGTAAGAGATACAAGAATTGTTACACTAAATACGCAAGCATTTTGGCATTCTTACAATAGATTCAAAGTCGTTCTTTTTTAGGTAAAGTACAATATTTTGTATGATATAATAAGATCCAACTCATGTAATATATTTGTAAATGAGACTTTGTAGTTGTATCATCACGTCAAATTTCTTCGAGGTAGGCAGAGAGCACTGAACGTAATAATATATTTATTCCCATGATATATCTGTTTTTTCATTCTTTCATTTTCATTTTCCTTACATGTCCGAACCATCGTCTAAACGTGACTTTATCCGAACATCACAAAACTTTTCTAACAATATAAAAGAACAATTTCGCTTGGTGCGGAAGCAAAAATTAATAAATTATATTTATTGGTGCTATATTCACAAACAAGAAACAATATCTATAATTACACTCAGCGGCAACTTCAAACGGAAGCAAAACATTTGTTGTTAAATCGGAGTGTTTTTCAAAAGTGCTTCAAAAGATTGGAGTGAGCGCAGTACAGCGCTTTTGTGGCGGTTTGCTTTTCATTTTACATGAGTTGTAATTAGTATAATTCTTTGCGTTAAACTAAATTAATTGATCAAATCCATTGCTTTATTGTATCGTTAAATTTAGATATTAAATAATGAACAGCATATATTTTATAACATCATATTCTGTATGGCAGTATTTTAATATACATAAACTATAATAGGAGTTTTATAACTTTTTGCCATATATTAGTGAGGTCCAACTTACACATCAGGCTGGCTGAAGACTATGTGGGAGCTCAAGCCGTACTCGTAGTCGCAGTTAAACCGTGTATTTGCACTGCTGTTCAGACAATAGCTCCACTGCCGCTGAAACACGTGTCCCAGAAACGCTATATCACTGATAGCTACATTTGCGAACAACGGAAATCTCTTCGGAATATCCCGTTGATTTCAAATCCGTGCATTTAACTCGAATAGTGCTAAAATGAAAAATGTTTTGCAAATTTGCTTAGAAATTGGCTTGTTATTTCCTTGAATCTTTTTCTCATTATGTATCGATGTGTTATTACATAACTGTGCGCTATCTACAGTTATTGAACAGTTTTCTTTTTTTTGCGCTGAGATCAACATGCTTTATATAGATTTTAACTAAAATTTTACCAATACGGATGTATATTCGTTTCCCAGAATGATCTTGTAGTTATATTGTTCTTTTTCCATAGTAAAAAGTTGACATTTGATTACCATATCATTTACGTACTAATGTACATTTTCTTAAATAAGAGCGTTTGTATCAACTCGACTGTCGATATACAACAGTTTACGAAAGTCGGGACCGGTCGGTAAATAGTTTTTTTCAGTGTTTTCGAAATTTTTATCAATTTTGTTCCAATAACAAATACGTGTTCTAGTTAAAAGTTTCTTGGGCGGGGGCAACGGTGTCGTCGTGATTGTTTTCATGATATACATATGTATTTGTTACAAAATTATAGTTTTACTTCGTTTCGCAGCCGTAAAACCTAGATACTTATGTAACAATGTGTAGCTACAGTTGTGAAGTTAGCGCTTAATTTTTATAAATGATTTCTCGCGAAGTAATTAATTCATTTTATGTACAAAACTTGCACGAAATCTTGGTAATTTAATGTGCACAATTTCCGTTTACATTCATTTATCTCAAACTTAGTTATTCGGGTGCAGAGTCAAGTGTGTAGTGTGCACGTGATTAGACTTAAGCTAGACGCTATTTAGGTTTGTTTTAAAAATGTATGATATTTGCAATAAAAATACGGTAAGTTTTTGGTAACCTACTGTCACGCCTGTAATCCCAGAAGAGGTAGGCAGAGGAATGTAACACAATCCCACCTTTCACTAATTCAGGGGGTGAGTCTTTTGCCATACATCGGGCACAACTTTCTGGTATTCTTTTATAACCGATTTGACAATAAAAATTGATTTTATATTGAGGCAAACACATGATTTGACACTTCAAAAATGCTTTCGCTTGAAAATAAAATTCAGGTCTACATAATTACTTCGATCTTTAATTTTATCGTTCACAAATAAGGTGTCGAAGTGTTATTAATGAGAAGACAGATGCGCGGGCGAGGCGGCGTCGGATTTCTTCGCTGTCTGTTATTTGGACTAGCAGTTCGTAATTACCTGTTTGCCAGCTTGCTGCTGACAGATCCAATTATTTTAAAGAACTTCGCGTTATTCCATTACACTTCATATTTTGTTTCACTTCGATCTTCTTGTTTCATGACATTCGATATTCTTAATTAAAACTAAACCGATGCAACAACAGTGAAAGATATAAACGTAACATCACGCCTGTTATCCCCAAAGAGGTAGGCAGAGGCGGTACCTTCTATTCAAAGGTACATAAAATCATTGTATTCTCCTACAAGGAAATGTACTCGGTGGAATAAAGATTTTTAAAGAAACAAAATTAGCCTTTGTAACTTAAACTTGTGTTACTTATAGGAGAGGAAAGTGACAAATAACAGACTTATCCTTAATAAATTAAGATTTATACAAGATGAAATGCTGCATATAACCTTACATTGATGAAAATACGAGTAGGTACAACATGATTGTAAATAATTTTCATCATGTACAAAGTCTATGGAGCTCAACGCAACTCTACCGAATATCGGGGCTGAAGCGGACGTTAATAACCATCCATCGATCGCATTAACATCCCTACTGGGGTAGCTCAATCATTTTCGGCACCCAGTTACGTTGATCGAGTTCTTTTCATAAGAGGCAAAAACTGATCAGTTTAATCAAGACGGGTGGAGGCTACCTCGTTACCGAAACGACCAGTAATTTTCTTTTGCTGACCGAACGTGATTTCAAAAGCCATCCTTTGTTACTGTCTTCATATTGATTAGCAACTTCACAGCCAGTCCGTTTTATTTGGCTGAGTGCTTTCAATTTACTTACTTTGCGACCGTCCTTTGTACGTATTTTCCTAGTTAAATTCTCATTTCATTAGGTGTTTTCAATGTTTCGTTTGCTTTCGGTAAACTCAAATCATGACGTTCATTAAAACCAACCGAAACTAAATAACATTTTTCATTAAAGAGTCATTTACATGCTTTATACATATATAATGTATAAAAGTTTTACTTATTACGGTCCTGAGTAAGTAATAACTGAAAACAATATTATATGAAAGTTATAACCTGTATTTACATAAAAATTACATGGGAATTATGCCTCAATATGGCGCCAAATGATCACCTATTCGAATGTACGTATATTTCTACTTTATTTGTTATTAACGTGGAACCATAAATGCGTTCATGTGAAGAGCATTCAGGAAAATTTTATTCGTATTTCTCAAATAATTACCGCGGAGTGTGCCGTTAAGATGGGTC
>DVPG01000299.1:0-10598 GCA_018239085.1 Yanguna spatiosa spatiosa
AATGTACTTTTTTATTTCAATATACTCATTGTTCAATTTCGCATTTATGCAAATGTCTCTTACTTGCCTATCGTTTCCAGAAATGTTTCTAATATTTAATGGAAATAGCCCCAACAAGAAAAAAAATTATTTTACATATTTTGTTATGGAATTATATCATATCCATCTAAATTTGTGTCCACACACTTAGTACGTATTGGCACTTCAACGTCGATATGCAATCAAAACCAATTTTTATAAAAGCAGACATTGATATTATAAAGCAATCAAAACGGTACTAAATAGTATGCAACACCTGGTTATGAAAATTTGCCGTAGCCTTCGTAGACGCCAAAAACATCCATTTCGTGCCACGGCTTCGGAACTTTTTAAATTATAACGTTAACAATTTATTATTTTTATTTTATATTCGGATCATCTTAGCTTACTGTCACAAAGCATCTTACCTTTTCAATTTTATTATTTTATAAACAATCCGAATAATCTAAATGCTAGCTGTCCGTATTTTGTCCAGTGTAAAGTGATCTCTAGCCTTATATTTCTGCAGTAGAGTAAGCAAACACCAATAGAAACGTAAATACAGTTAGTAGTTTCCTGCAACAAACGTCGTATATGACCATAATACAGTTCCTAGTGTTTAGTTGACTGTTAGTTCAGTTTGTGTAGAGATGCAGATTGTGTTGTATTAAAATATATTTCAATACAAATATAGGTAAGAAAAATTTCATTACGTAAATAAGGTTGCTTTTGTATTTCGGACAGATTATATTAAGCAAGAAACGTTTCTCGCATTTCGGACTGGACGTAGTGGTAGTAGAGAAATTTACATTTATTTTAAATAAAGAGCATATATTTGCGCTATATTGAGACTCGGTGACTTGTTTTGTTAATAAGTTTTTGTTCCAGTGGACTCCGGTATTCAAATACCTGTTTCAAAGGAACAAAGTGGTGGTTCCAAATTTAAAATTAAGAAAATTTTGTAAGTTTCAGCAAAATGGGGTCTTAACTTGGTAATTTCCCGTTTGAAACTTAGAATTCTTTTTAATATGAATAACATACTTAATGTTCACACTCCAATGTAATCCATTGAATGGTCGATCATGTCATTTACATCTTATGATACACTTACCGAAAATGTAAATAATGTAAACAGCGGTTGCGAGTGCGACTGCCGATCGAGTGGTCCTCGGTTCAAATCCCGGGTCAGGTACTACTGGATTTTTCTTATTTAGATTTTCTATTGGAAATTTCTAGTAGTGGCACGGAGAATGGATTTGTGCACGGTGCATGGTAATAGGCTCACCACCTATTCTATTGTGGGACGTACACGTAACTGGTGACACGTGGGAGAGTACTACACTTCTCTGCCTACCTCTTCGGGGATTACAGGCGTGATGTTACGTTTTTAGGGGTGCAGTACGAACCGCTTCGATTTGAATTTTGAATGTGCAATTTGAAAATAATTGGGTAGTGAGCGACAGAGAAGGTATTAAACCTTACACTTTATGTAAGAGTATTTGTTAATTGTTTCATTTACCTCTATTTACGCTTAATACAAACATAAAATATAAACGTCGCGCCCTTAATAAATATGTATCAAATCTTTATGTTTATAAAAAAAATCGCATTAAACGTTTAATGTAACAAGACATTATTAACCAACACCGAGCAAAGTTGTTCAAAATGAAACTCCTTTAGAGGAGTTTCTTAAAGTTGTTCTATTGGCGTTCAAATCTTCTAATCGAGTTCGGAGCATGCTTCACATAACTGTAAAGACATGAGTTAATGTTCTACAGCTACATGATATGAATGCTTTCATTATATGAATTAAAACGTTTCGTACCACAGCAATTTTTGAAAATTGTCCATTCGGGCCACGTGGGGCGTATACGATCCACACTTTGAAAATTAAAAAAAGTCGTTTAACACGGTATGCCTTAGAGTTTTTCAATATTACAATAATTTTTTTAAGAATTCTTTGTTTTTGAATGAGAATTGCAAATGGCTTGAACGGAAAGTGCAGCGGGGGTCGTATACGCCCCACATGGCATGGAACGTGTTAATTTGAGAAATAGTTTGTCAATGGTTTGTTGGACAGTACCAATTTTTTATTGTACCGTTGCGGTTGAGAATTTTAAAAGATTTTAAAGGATCTATACATACTGTAGTTCATTAATTCCTTTTTTATATTTATTTATTTATTTATTCAGTCGCCGCTACTTTGGGGATAAGCAAAACAGAAGAGAAGCGATCTAGAGACCGGAGACCCAAAAGATGCTCATACATGGTCTCGAAGAAACTATAACTATTTGCCAGCGCTACGATTAATCAAACAGCTGATGGAAAGCGATATAGACTAGAAGTTGTCAGGACGAAACGGAGTCATGATCCACAATAGTAAAAAAATGACAGAAGAGAGAAAGAGGGAGGGAGAAGTGTATACTATTCAATTCACGCCCACTACTCTTTACGATAAACCTATCAAAAAGATCGTCGTCATTTATAAAATTGAGCTCCAGGAAATAGGTGTTTAATGAGTGTGTGTGTGTCTGTGTGTGTGGTTTCTAATGAATTATACGAAAATGACAAGAAATGTTCTCGTACTTCGAAAATTGCGCGCTCTCAAAGTTCTTTCTTGCTTCGAAATAAACGCCTACTAACATGTGAAAATGTATGAATGATTAAGATAAACGGTATAGGAACGTGCACGGCTAACGAATTAACGCAAACTCGGAATGCCGTGAAAAAAATTATATTTAGTGGGTAATTAAGGGAGGGACGATATCAAAAATAAATTTCAATTTGAGTTAAGAAGGCACCTTGAGTGGTGTGCGAGCAACACGCGAGGATGTTTATATTTCGAGAGTGTGTGTAATCAAACCGCGTAAGGGTTTTGGTTACTTAATGTTTGTGTTATTTCATCTTTTTTATTTCGGCTTTTCTTTATCTTCAGAATACATCTACGTATGGATCAGATTTAATATTATAATGTATGTAGAATTAAATGTGTACTTGTACTACGACAGCTACCTGCCCGCGTACAAGTAAAAGAGAAATAGAACAAAAAATATTTGTAATTGCGGACGATTCTGAAATTTATTGTAATAATTTGCTAGTGAGTGTATCGATAATTTGTTTAAAATATTTCTTTTCATGCTTTAAAATGTCATAAGCGAACGTTGTATTGCTCGAGTGTTCAGTAAAATATCAGGAAACGCGGGGCATCAACGTGAAAGTGCGAAGTACGAGTACGTCCGAACGAGTTTACAGACGACACCAGCCGGTTTTACTGCGCGTTTTACGCCGACGGGACGCAAACCCACGTGGAATGCGGAATTTACGACCTGCCACCGACAAATTAAAAATGAGTTAGTTTACAACCCGCAAGTAAAATAATACAAAGAAAATCTTATTACCGGCACACACCCGAACAGACGCCGCGACAATGTTATCCCGTCTAATAAATAGCCCGTATGACATCCACCTTCGTATATATCGTGGCGTGAAAGAAAACAATCTCTCTTGCGACACGAGAAACAAGTCGAATCCCTTTTTATGAACGGTCACAGTCGCCATTCTCGTGTTTTTTGTTATGAAATTTTCCGCGCCTTTTCATCCTCACGCTCAAGGCGCAATCCATTGAAAAATCCCTGAACGTTTCATCGCTTCTTTGTTAGTGGATTTTAATATCATTTACTTAGTCATCTTTTAAAATATTTTTCTATTTATTATTGTTTGTATAGAACGAATAGACGACTTTAGATACTTTTTTTTCAATTATGCTCCTTTCAAATAATTCTGTAGAAAAGGTTACAATTACGCCCGGGACAGTAATCTAAGTTTCATAACTCGTAAATTTAAATATAGTTTTTTGATAACGATATCATTTTTTGTATGAAAATTATATTAATTTTTAATTTAATTTTTTTTGCTTGATTTAATTAATCTTACATACATTGTTACCTATGAACCAGCTTCGGGATGGCCCAATCAGTTTCGGACCTATACTAGGCCCTGCTTTATGATCTCCTGCAACGAAGTCGCGGCGGAGATTGCAAGTCAAGTCGATTCATAGGTAACAATGTGTATAAACACTTACGAGACTTTTGACAGTATAGTCTTGCATACAAAAAAAAACGCTGTATGCATATAAAATGAAGAAGCACAGATCATTGTACTGAATTATTTGTAATTAATCAATAAAGTACTCGAAGACCATACGGGATTCGGTCCTTTGATGAACTCGTGAGAGGATGAAAGTATCGTAGTCGCTGGTAACCGAAGCTCTCGGAGTCCGGTTACAAAGGTGCCATCCACCGAGAGGTGGGCAAACATGATGTGAGTGGGCGCGGACAATCGCGTCCACTCTCGGTGATTAAAACGAAAGAGCTGTTGACACTATTTTACGATCGACGCTCGCCGCCGCGTTGCCGCGCTTCCATTAAATTACATCGCCTCACTCAATACACGCTGCGCCTAATTTATTAATCAATCACATTTTATAATACTGAACTATTTTTATTGGCACTTTTTAATTTATGGTCCAGATCGTGTCTATCAATTTTATTATATCTCATGTTCTGGTTTCTATATCTTACATGTTATAAAAATTCCCATGTCGAAGTGTCAGTGTAAAAATATTTTAGTTCACAACTGCCTTATTATTTACATTATAATCGCATCTGGAAAGATAGAGTAAAGTTCGTTAAAATTCCCTGTACAGTTCACTTTCAGCCACCATCTGTTTGGTTTTTAATTAGCGTACCCAAATGCTATTTAAATTGCGGCTTACTGCCGGTACAGTGGCGCGCATTTTGTAGGTATGTTGGTCGGCCATGTTCAAATGCCAAAAGCAGAAGCCTGCGGTCGAAAACGGCGTGCATGTGAAATAGGACTCGAGTATGCTAAATTTTCCCTCTAAAATGATGGTGCAAATCATGACGCATTTGTGGAATGATGCAGTCGATACGCGGTGGATCAGTTCATACCGCGACTAGGTTTATGTATGATTCACTACGAACACGATTAATTGCAGTCTATAATACTACAAACAAAACTTTGCCACCGACACCGCACCCCTGCGCCGGCTTAGAGGTATATACACACATTCGTTCGAACTGCTCGGACTGAAATTGTTAACGTATATCCAGAGAATTTCGAATATTTGTACTCTCATATCGAATATTCACCTGGATTTGGTACACGCTCCGTTTTAGAACTTTAACACGAGCCTCCTGTATTGCGTCGTAACGTACATACGGCATCAAAGGGATTAAGAGGATATTTGTGATGTGATGATAAAATTGGACCCGCACAACCGTTTCCAGCGCGATCACTATAGCGATGTACGAACACAAAGGTCGCCAACTACATTTCGATATAATTAGATATCACTGAATTCATACTTATCTAGAGAACATCACAGTGAATTGGATAGCGAGTATCTGCTTCGGAATAAAATATATGGGTATGAAAACGCGAAGCGAAACCTCTCGACACGTCATCTTTCATTCCCATATATTTTGCCCCCGACTCCCGGTATATTCGATTAGATTACTCGATATGAGGTGATAGTTGTCGCAGTACCCGCTCGGCACCTTCTCAATTTATGCGTCTCCTTTGTATTCCCCACACTTGTCGTTATTTGTCTTCTACCAGTTTTAATACTCGCTAATCTGTAACGTAACAAGAGCAGAGTTTATTTGTTCTGTATTTATTACCTTATTTATCTTCGTTCTTTTTTACCGCTGTTATAAATGTTCGTGTAGCTAAACTACATAAATGTTTCATCGAGTACTAGCTTCTTTAAGAAACTAATCAAAATTAGGTAAAAATATTTTGTAATCTTTTAGGTTATAAATACTTACCTGTTCCGTTCAAGCTTTGAGCGGTCCTTAACTAAGCGAAAACTATTTCGCTGCGGACACTATCGTTTTGATATTGACATGTTCAATGTGTGTTTTGAAATGCATAACATTAATAATGACTATATTTGCATTTTATTAATTTTTATGAATGACCGCCTCGTTGGCTGCGTGGTTGCAAGCACGACTATTAATCCATTATTGGCATTTTCTAACTTAAAATACCTAGTAATAACTCAGAGTCTGGATTTATTTTTTACGCCAATAGGCTCACCCCTTAATTCATGCTGGAACTTTTAACATTACTGATCAGACGTGCGAGTGTGCTACACTTCCCTGCCTACCCCTTCCGAGAAATACAGGCGTAATGTTATGTTACATTTTTAGTTGATGATATTATCACTTAAATTTAAACGTAATCCGACACCTGTAATCCCCGAAGAGATAGGCAGAGGAGCATATTACACTCATTACACTAATCACCAGTTACATTTACGCCCCACACTGGAGTAGGGGATGAGTCTATTGCCCATATACGGGACACAAATCCAGGCTCCGAGTCACTACTTCGTCTACTAATTTTAGTTAGAGAAATCCGATAGTACCCGACCCGGGATTTGAACCGAGGCCTCTTGATCGACCTATCGCAACCAATCGATCAACGAGACAGTCATGTGAAGGCCATAAAAGACTGCCTCGACCAATGAAGCAGACATAAATTTAATAAGTACATATCCCAATTGAGGTTAAAATGAGAATACCTACTACAGAAGTTCTCGTAGCAAATAAACGTTTAGATATTTTAAATAGCTCTACATTCTTAGAAGCTTTCACTATAAGAGTTATAGATATCATAGACACACACGTATACACAAAAAACTATATCCGTAACAAATAACTAAAGTCTTCATTTAGACTATATACTTGGCCCGGAGTTGTACCCGAAATTCTCATGTATCGAGATCTGCTACGAATCAATTATAAGTGGGGTGGTAACATTCTAAAATCTTAAACAGGGAATGCTTTATTTTGTATTGTGTAGGTAATATTTGAACGTTTTAATGTTGTAAGTATTTAAAGAAATTGTTTATTACCAGGCGTTCCTCGAAATGGCCGAGGAGATATCGGCGGTGGCGATGGTCGCGTACTTCGGCGGGTGCGTGGCGCAGCTGCGCGGGCGCGCCGTCTACGTGCAGTTCTCCAACCACAAGGAGCTCAAGACCGACCAGACGCACAGCAACGCCGTAAGTTTCAGCGTGTTTATTTGTGTAGTATGTACACACACACAAACACAAACAAACAAACATGCGCGCGCGCGTACACACAACTCACGCGCACACATATAAGTGCACACGTCTATTTGATACGAAATACGACATCGCTATCAGTGAATGCATAGAAAGAAACTTAGAAGAACTCGCACTGGAACTTACGAGTAGACTCCTTATCCTGAGGAGAAATATAACGTGATATTTTTTGTACTATGATTTCTGTTTTTGATAGTTTTGTTAAGATATTCAGAAAAAACGATGATCTGCAATCATAGGGAGGCACCCAGGTGTAAAACAAACATGCATAAAGACTAACTCAGTTACGTCATTCAGGATTCAATCTAGTTCATACCGGATACTACACAGTTTTCAGTGGCGCTTATACCTGCAACCTTTCTGAATCGTATTGGAGCCGAGTTTTGTTGTAGCGGACGGATGAATAAATAACTGGAAGCTTTCATACTTTCAGCTGGCAAAAAAAAGCCGGAGCGTATCGAAATCACTTTTGGCCATGTTACAGAAATGTTTCAGTTCAGCTTGTATTTTGTTTTTCATTCAGCATCGAATGCAGTTATTACTTTTCAGTGGGTTCGAGCCGGCCCGTCTCTCGTGTTCCCGCTAATAACGCAACGATGGTTCAATTAGCCTAGTTACAAGTACAAGCGGATTATGTTGCGGTGTGCAATGGAGCGTTAAAGCCATTTCGTCCGATGAGGGAATTTCACCCCCCGATGTGGTCTGCAGTCAAACTGTTAACGTAACCTTTGTTAGGGCATCGCCATTTAGATAACACTATTCAATTAACTCATACTCGGCTCGGAAACTGCGCGTCGCTTTTTTGGCTTCGTTAAATCACTCCATATAATAATTTAGGTCGCATTTAGAACGTTCTAGGCTTTATTGAGATATAGTGCTTTCTTTTTCAGTACGTACAATAATTAGGTATTCCTACAAAGTAAAGCCTTCTTAATAATATTTCAGTGTATATTTAATACGCTTTGTAGAAGTTGTTTTAAAGAGGGATAAAATCCAGATTATTTATCTATGAGTCTCGGACTCCCACAGTTTTGTTTATTTTTGAAAAACCTTCCTATCCTCTTTTTATCTCATTTTCTACTTTATCACAATTTAGTTATTTTACTGATATTAAACGGTTTTATTTAGCTTGCCCTGTTTGTTGTTGTTTTTGTTTGACCAAATCTAGTAGTTGAAACTTCACCCCTTTCTGTTGACCGATTCATCTGGTATTTAGTACACAACTTTAGTTCTGATGACAATATACATAATTAAATATATTCACTGTCATTGTAAATCTAAGATGACCACTTGACTTGTACAATACTGTACACTATGACAAATTTCTAATCCAAGTTGGCTACCGCTACAAAATGGAGGATTACATATTTTTCTCAATCTTGTACAAATCTATTTAGGTACATATTTACTCAGGTGACGCTATGCCCCACCATTTTATTTTTTTAGTTCAACAATACCCGAGATTGATGAGTAGAGTGGCGTGATGAACTGGTACCTAGGACTCAGCGAATTATTTTTTAACTCTTAGTACATTATCTACATCATAATTATTTTTCTTTGCATTAAAACCTTTTAACTTAAATTTGTTTTAGTTTTAATATAACTGATAACTTAAATTGTTTTTTAATTATTTTTATAAATGTGATATTAACTGTCGGAAAGACCAATGTGCTATCACGTTAAAACCGTTGAACCGATTATGATAAAATATGATAGTTTGAACTCTAATAAAAAATCTAGGGTAATTGCTATTTTTATAAATATTCCAAAAACGAAGTTCTAATATAGTTAGTTATTCCTGAACAAACTTTTCAGCCTAATCTGTCTATAAAAGTAACAAAAATACTTACATTTTTATGATAGTTTTTCATGGTGGATGAGGACTATAAATAAAATTGTTTGTGAAATTTTAAGTGTTCGCTTATATGTAATAAAATATTAATAAAAAACACCTTTAAATTTTTACATGTAAACCCATCGAAACGGAGGCTGTTGCCTAGTCGCTCATAGTTCATGCAAGAGTAATTGCAAGCCTATCAGTAACTTTTGCACAATTTGTAATCAAAACGTCTGGAACGAAAAGATGAAACGTAAACAGGTTTCCTCTTGAATTAGTTTTTTTTCGGCTCCCACCTGGCACGGTTGTATGGAGATAATTAACTTCCTGCAACATGATCTAGCATTAAAAATGTGCTAAACTCTGTAATTCCGTCTCTTGTGTTTCGCTGCATCTCTTATTACGTCTCGCTTCACTGTTGGACCTGGGGTACAATTTACCACGTTGCACCATGCTGGATTGTAAATTATGTACAACATCTGTATATTTTGCTCTATTCTAATCGTTAACTGCATCTTTGGTCGTATTGGTTGTAAGCGCGACCGCCGATCGACAGCTCCTAGATTCAAATCCCGGGTCGGGTACTACTAGATTTTTCTAATTTAGGTTTTCTACTAGTGGATAGATTTATGCCCGGTATATGGAAATAGGTTCACCACCTAGTCCGTAATAGTACGTAAATATAAATGATAAAACTAGGGAGTGTACTACACTCCTCTGTCTACTTCTTCGGGGATTACTGGCGTGGTATTACGTTCTAATAGTTTGTTTATCGGAAACAAACAGTTGCGCAATGTACGCTTCGTCTGCTGGAAATTGTATGAAATATCAAAAATGACAACTATATCTAACGCAATTCATTACGGGTAACTAACTGCATGTAGGACACCTCACATTTCAACTTGATATCTGAGATGAAGTTTTTGTGTTTTCACATTTCATTAGCAGATAAATAAACCAAGTTTACAATTTATATGGCGTGACAAGGGTGCTATTTAAGCGAACAAAACCCACCAAGGACAATTTGCAGATAATTAGCCTGTCGCCAAATTAATCCTACACTTCTATTATCCCGCCAATGTACTCGTGATTGGCCGGCAGTCTATTGGATCCCTATACAACGCTGACTTATAATAACTTCTAATGGATATTAGTGATGAACGTCGGAAATGAATCTTTCCACGTCTCCCCGCGAAGCACCGGCGGCGCGCGTGCAAATCGATAATAAGCGTAACGGGACACCTAGTGGTGGGATTAATTAAAACGCTTAATTAGTTTCGTTTATCCGCGAAACGTATCAATAATAATGAACCTCCAACAATCCGGTGGCTCGCAGCGTTGAGTGATGGGAAATTGTTCTTATCTATTAATTTCCCTAGAAACAACCGGCTCGCCACTCGATATCGTGAACGGGTTCGGCTTCACTCTGGAATATAATTGGGTATAATTATAGTACCTAACTCGAAACACTCAAATCTAAGCACGAATACATGTACGCATTTATATAGTACGAAAACATTGTATGATTGTTATTAGCTGCCATAAAACGTTGTTCAACATTTATGGAAGAAATTTATCTCTAATTTTAAA
>DVPG01000300.1:0-10576 GCA_018239085.1 Yanguna spatiosa spatiosa
CTTCACGCCTGTAATCCCCGAAGAGGTAGGCAGAGGAATGCTGAACACTCCCACATTTCACCGGTTACGTTTGCGTCTATATCCAAGTATTACTAGTAATATATTATAATTAATATGACATTACAAAATTCTAATAATTTATTGTGTTTGTAGTGAGACAGTCATGTCATGACATGTTAGACAGTCGTGTATTATAAATAAACCTTGCTGTAGGCTGCCTATTTTGACCATAGAAGGAATAGCTTAGCGGGCTGCTCTTACCGCGATTGGCTGGAAGATTCATTACAACGTGACCCACGTCCTTTTGAAAGGACTGCTGTTAACATGTTTGATGTGTGAGATTTCAACTGCTGAATGTGTGTTGAATTACAAATGAAAACGAAACGGATATTGTTGTTAGTAAGCGCGTAAAATTCGAGGTTATATGCGCCGAAAATACTCTAATCTGAAAAAGCCCTAACACAGTGAATATGCTTAATGGATCTACAAAAGTATAGATAAAATAATGCCATATAGTGTACTCGTATAACTAATTTATTTGACTTCTACAAACTTTTCATGTACAATTTCTATTTTTAATTATTTATGTCGTTTGAAAAACCCACGCTTAGATCCCTTTACAATGTAAAATTTACATGGTATACAATGACAAATTTGGTGCTAGGAGAGATCATGGTTGATAACGAGAAATTATGCAATGAAAAAGTTTATCATCCATTGCTACTCATGCTTAGAGTTCGCGTACAAACAGAGGTGACAAATTGTCATGGATAACGCTTTATTCAAACTGTAGTATCGCTTACCATTATTCGAAATAGTAGTAACCGCCAATACATAGCTGGCGCAGGGTGGATTGATAGGGGCGAATCAGTTTTAGATAAATAATGAACGATAGCGAAATTGTTTCTGCTTGAACATTATAGGTGGCGCTACAATCAATCACGTTTCGGTACTTGCATAATGATAAAGTATTTAGACTAAATAATATACATAACAATGTATTTACGTATCGCTAAATAATACTTGAAAGTGAATCTCGTGTTTTTTTCCCTTCGCCCCTACAGCGTAATCTAAAATAATAATCGATTTTAATATACACTATAATTAAGTATACGTTAAAATCGTCTTAAACTCTTCTAAACTCTGATCAAATAACTATGAAATAGTTTAATTTAATGTTTAAGTAACAAATGTTTAACGCTTAACAAATGTTTAACAAATAAGTATTTTCAGATTACATAGGATTAATATCTCTCGTATTTACCTGCGGGTCGTAAATGTGGAGAGTTTTGAAGCCGAATGCCAGCCCCAGATCGCAGGTAACCGGTTTTGCGTCCGCCTAACAGA
This sequence comes from Yanguna spatiosa spatiosa, assembly GCA_018239085.1. Taxonomy (NCBI): domain Eukaryota; kingdom Metazoa; phylum Arthropoda; class Insecta; order Lepidoptera; family Hesperiidae; genus Yanguna; species Yanguna spatiosa. The sequence continues at coordinate 1,348 of DVPG01000300.1, forward strand.
TGTCGCTGGGTAGATTCCTGAAACACGCTAACGATATGTTGCTGGAGCTACTACTTAAGTCGAACTGAAAGTTCTTAACGACGAACTATTATAATAAATCGTCAAATTTTATTTTTGGCAGGGCTCAACAAACCGAGCCTAAATAATCATTGAGAATGCCAACTCGACTTTTGGGACGGGTTGTACGCGTTGGTATCGGTACATAAATATACTTTTAAGTATTAAAATGACCATACGAGCGGTGGGAATTTTTTAAACGGGAGGAAGTCGGTACAGGGAAGCGTTGTGATGCGGTTGTTTGTTGGCTGTGTGTGGGCTTGTTAGCTATTGTGTAAATGTTTTTTTAAAGTTTCTGTTCTTTTAAGGACAATGAACGGTTGGCTAGATTTGTTAAGATTGGGTCGGGTGAATAATTAATTTTTCATGCGTTTAAAAAAAAGTGACATCACGCCTAATCCCCGAAGAGATAGGCGGAGGAGTGTAGTACACTCCCATGTGCATGCGTTTAGTTGTCAACTATCAATTTAACACTGTTGTCGAATTCGTTTTGAAAATAAGCCCAGTTGCGGGAAGGGATGTGCACAGAAGTCGGGCATTTGACATAGTAATAATCATAATAATATTTATGAACCACACATATACGAAAATTTAATTCCAACTTAGGCAGAGTCCCTATTATAGTAACCAGACAACTAATAAACGAGATATACACGTTTCTAAATACATAATGCTGACCACTTGAATGTTTACACTGATGAACATTGAAGATTGATTTCCCCGTTAGTCGAGTGGTTGCAAGTGCGACTTCTGATCGAGAGATCTTAGTTTCGATTCCTGAGTTGGATGCTATTGGAGTTTTCTAATTTAGATTTTTTGGGTGAAATTTCTAGTAGTGGCTTCTTCTTAATCGTTTCCTCATGTCTTAGGGTCGTGATCACCAAAAGCCACCTTAGACGTAAGGACTCTCCAGGCAAATTCAAATCAAATTGCCTGCATTGGGGTTTGTGAATCGCCTTTTGAGTCCCGCAGCCAATGCTTTTCAAGATGCGATCCAACCATCGGATCGGCGCTCTGGCCCTGGGTCTTTTACCCGGATCGTGTCCTACTAATATGAGCTTTTCTAGATTGTGCTCCCTGCGTACCACGTGTCCGAAAAATGCAAGAGATCTCCCAAGGCAGGTTGTTGAGAGGCGGGTGGTAATTTTGAGTTCATTAAGAAAAGACGCCTTAGTACGACGCGCAGTCCATGGAATGCCCAACATTTTGCGCTATAACCACAATTCAAATGCGTCTATCCTAGATTTCAGTCGAGCTTTCAAGGTCCACGTTTTCGAAGCATACAGAAAGATGGAGAAACTCAGAGTGTGCATAAGTCTGTTTTGTGCTACGAAGGATGTTTCGGTTTCCCCAGATTTTTTCCAATCTCTTTACCGCTGTTTTAGCTATCTGTGCCCTTTGCAAAACTTCCTTTTCAGTCCCTGTCTTTGCATGTCTTAAATACACAAATTCGGTTACATGGATTACAATTCATGGATTCTCTGTATGGATCCAGATCTGTCGACGAATGATCGTGACATTGGCGCGTACACTTGTATAAAATGAATCGGATGTAGGAAAGCAGATATTTTGGGGTAACTATTCTGTCATTAACGGTTCTGTATCCCAATATGCTACTTCGTAACTATTTTGGGATTATAAATCCCACACCGCTGATATTTTTGTTTGGGGTGCCTGAATTGATCTTCATGCCACCCTTGGTGGTAACTTAATAGCCATTGTTATCAATTAAAAATGCTGAAATAAAAACCTTAATTGAAATATACCTGCCGTATGTACAAAATGAATAACTGAATCGGAATAATGATTATTATGTTCTGCCTACGGGCGAGTTCATTAATTATGAATTGTAATTAAAATACCGTGCCAGTCCTAATGAGGTTCCGCTTAAAAAATACAAATTAAGCGGATTCCGTAGAGATGAGACTGGGTAGAATTTGTTGAACATTTGATTTAATTCTTGATACAAAATGGACGTTTATTCGTGCGTTTGCAGCCCTGTCGAGTTGGCATATTGCAAACGATCTGTCCGTTTAAGCAACGAGCGTGGTCGGCTTTTGGATAGTTGCCAATTTTAATGAAGATTTCCATGTGCTTCGGACAGGAAAAAATCACGGTTCAGTATGCATACCACCATACATACATACGCACGCACGCACGCATGCACGCACGCACGCACGCACACATACATACATACATACATATCCTCACGGCAGTGCTAAATATCTCTATCCTTACAGACCTGCAGCGCTTCTTCAATAGTTCAGTTTGCATATCAGATTTCAAGGTTTTTAGAAAGGCCAGAACTACTGCATTCATCGCTATTGCATCGTGGTAAAGGAAGCTTCAACTTTTTTTCTGCACAGGCTAACCAATTAATTTTTACCATAAAAGGCACCGTAGTGGAGAAAACTTTAACCAGAACTGACATTTCAATAGGTCCGTTAGTCGTGTTGGTTGTAAGAACGACTGCCGATCGAGTGGTCCTAGGTTCAAATCCGGGGTCGAGTACTATTGGAATTTTCTAAGTTTGATTTTCTAGTAGTGGCTCGGAGTCTGATTTGTGCCGGGTGTATAAAAATAAGCTCACCACCCACTGCATCATAGGACTTAAACATAACTGGTGAAACGTGGGAGTGTACACTCCTCTGCCTACCTCTTCGGGGATTACAGACGTAATGTTACGTTTTAAATCCTTATCATCAATATGACTCGAAATATTTAACATGTGCGGGTATTATTTTATAATGTAAGGTGGAAAACTTTCTTACCGACTAATATAGTTTCTTGTTCGGGCGCGACGCTCACAGAAGGCGCTGTAATGTTTGAAAACTCAGAATTACTTGTTAAACAACCTACGCGATCAGAAAACATAACTTTAATGGTATTTCATATTAGTTAATAATAACTATGTATTAATAATTAAATTCAAGTTCGAATGTCGAATCGAATTGAAATTACTTAAGATATGCACGAGTAGGTATATATACGTGCAACTATAACTTTTCAAATGTTAAGTGATGTTGGTCTACAACTATTAATTATTTAGTGCGTATACTTACTAACTTCAAGTTTTTTTACAATTTTGGGCTCTTGATTCTGAAAGGAAAGTCAAATATCAATTTGATATGATTTAAATGATTGAATACACACTTGCGTGTCTATAAATTAGCCAGTAATTGAAAAAAGTAAGTAATCACTAGAATGAATGGTAAATCTGATTACAAATTTCTACCAGTAAGTATTAATAGTAGTAACATATACCTACAATACTCGTATGTGTAAATCATTAGTTATTGTAGAAAATTCCAATAAAACGATGACCGCGTCTGTGAATAACGACGATTTTTTTAAATATTTATCACACGAGGATACAATGTAGAAATATTTATAACTAAGCGCATTAGGTTCAGCGCATACAATACCAGGAATTATATTGTGCCAGGCCGAGTGGTTGCAGACGCGATTGCTGATCGAGCGGTCCTGGGTTCGATTTCCGGATCAGGTACTATCGGATTTTTGTAACTTAGAATTTTTACTAGTGGCTCAGAGTCGGGATTTCAGCTCGGTGTATGAACAACAGACTCAGTCCCATTTCATAGTGGGACGTAGACGTAACTAGTGAAAGGGAGTCTACCACAATCCTCTGATTACCTCTTAGGGGATTACAGGCGTAATTTTGCATAGATTATTTGCTATTGTAGACACTTCATGGTTTCAGCTTGTAGTAATTACAGTTTAATATCTTTAAGCCAAGTTCTCTCGCAGGCAAAAGCTGGGAGCAACAAGCCGTGAACACCGTGCAATGATGCTTATTAAAAAAAATAGGCTGGCGTTTGGCCGTCATCACGCCTGATTGCAAATACAGATGCGTCCTAAGATAAACTACGAAAAAGCAAATTAAAACCTTATTATAACCGTAGTAAAAAGCCCAGAAAAATACTTTTTACCCTGAAAAATCTTAAGCTATAGGTTATTAAAAGTCTCAGCAATGAACGCATATAGGCTGTATTATCACGGTGACAAATCCGATTTTACATAACAAAGTTTTAAAGGCGACATAATATATTGTTTACCGTTTCATCCGTATCCACAATGTACTCGCTGATGGAGATTGTTTGTGGATTCTCTCTTCCCACAGGCAGTGCTCCCACGCTGCCACGGAGTTCCACATTCTTCCCCAGGATCTTCAACTGCTGCGCCAGACAGTGCAGCACCGTTTGTAGCATGCCGAAGTCCACCACGCCTATCTTCATGACAAATATGTATATTAAATGAATCAAATAATTATTTGGTAATTGAGTCACTTATAATATTTGATTTCATTTATTGATGAAAACTGTGTTGAATTTTAGATATTACTTTAAAATTGAAAAACTGAGGTAGTTATTAATGATTTCTTTACGCAGGGAGATTTGAAAAACATAGCGGCAGAAAAGTAGCAGCTACCATATAAATCCTTACTGCAAACCCTGAATTTTCGCGGCTTCATTAAATTGATTAATTTATCCTGAAAATGCATTGGTTTTTTATGATATTCGGTGAGTGTGACATGATTAATTATCACTTCAAGACAGTGACACGAAAGCAAAATACATAACGCACAAAATGCACACACAAATTTGTACAAATTCACGCTGAGTCATTAACACAAATTCACATTTAGATTAGGAGCTGTGAGGTATGATCTCACTGTTCTATTTTAGGGGTGGTTCCAGCCGTTTCCTAGATGCTATAACGCCACAAAGACACGTTATTGTCGGGAGACGTGTTTGTAATAATTCAAAGAGATTATAATTATCTATGTATGTACATAAAGAGACCTAAAAATCATTTTAGCGCACGAAGTTCTAAAAGATTTGGTACAGTAAAAGTTTACTGAGAGAAATAAAGAAAACTAAAATTTATATGTAATACATACATACATATATATCACGGCAGGGCCCTCACTAGGTAGGCAGAGAGCACGGAGTGCAAAATATTTCTATCATTACAGACCTCTCTTTCTTTGTGTAATATTAATTATATGTGTAATTACAAATACATTAAATTGAATTTAATAAAACATTGAATGTAAATATGTTTATATTTATACTGTCAATGGCACGTACATAATAATCTATAGTCAATCGGGGACGCAGTCGACATAAGAACCTCAAAACGAGAATATTTGAAATTTTATTACTTACGGCCGAATTCTGATCGCAACTGAACCTCTAGACTGCCTCGTTTAACGTGTTGATTGCAATCGCGACAGAAAATCGAGAGGTCCTGCGTTCAAATCCCGGGTCGGGTATTAGGTATAGGATTTTTTTAACTTTAATTTTACTAGGCACACTTTTACACTACTAGAATTTTTTTTTAAATTTTTTATATATTTTTTAAATTTCTAGTAGTGGCTCAGAGTGAATTTGTGTATGGCAATGGGCTTACCGTCTATTCCGTAAAAGAACGTAAACGTTAGTGGCAAAACGTGGGAATGTACTACACTCCTCTGCCTACCTTTTCAAGGATCACAGGCGTGATGTTATGGACTGGACCACTAGTTATAATTCAGTTTTACTCCTAGTTATAATTTAAACTAACTTGCTAGTTATAATATAAACTAATTAAACAATAATTACCTACACTTAGTTTTCATTCTACAACATTTTAGGCGTTTTTGAAGTAAAATCAAGGTTCAACAAAGCAACAAATTCGGGGCATTACGACCTACATAATTTAATCGTAAGCACGAGTATAATGTTTTTATATAATTGTAGAAGAAACTATAATAATACAATTATGATGTGTTTACTCCACACACCGGAAATATCTCTTTACTGAGATGCAACGATGCATTACATTAGCTCAATAAACACTAGAGCTGTATTAAGACGACATTATACATGTATTGAAGCGATGAAAAAGTGAATTAAGATTTTTTACCTCCGGCGTGCCAATAGCCAAGTCAATCATTTCGCTGATGTTTAGCAGGACCGCCGTCTCGTCTGTAATATTGTATAAAATATGTTATATATAAAAATATCTTTTATCCTAGTTAATGTAATCTGCAGACATTTATAATAGTACCTGGTAATTATTAGGTAATTGTACAATGTTTGAGTTTCGAAATGGAAGGAGATCTTAGCAATACTTTACCGTACTAGATATTAAGAGCTCCAAAATCAAGAAACATAACTGTTTTTAATACCAATAGGCTTGCGTTTGGCTACAATCTGGCTTGATTGTAAACGAGATGAAGCTTAAGATGTGACACCCTTGATATGACAAACTCATTATATTACAAAAGGGATTCTCGTACTGAGATTACATTTTTACATAAGTAAGTACACTCCAGGAATCTTATTATTATAATATCATCACGTCATGTCCCTTACGGGATGGGCAGAGAGCTCCGAGTGCCAAATATCTTTCACCAGTAGACCTGACGTATCAATTTTAAAAGATAAAAATTAATATTTTCTACGCCAGTATACACTTTACCTGCCATTTTACGGGTTCAAATAAAATATTGTCTCAACAAGAAATATATATGAAATTAAAATAATTCAAAAAATATTGAACGGATGCTACAAAACATTTGTAAATATTATGACAACTTGTGAAGATTGCCTGACATACCTACCTATTTCATTTCTTTTATGGTTTTCGATAACGATACCAAAAAGTTTAACGATTCTAAACATTAAAATATCAATCACATAATAGACTCTACTATTTTCTTTTAGGTCAAACCTCTGTAAAATCGACATATTAGCTAACATCATTAAAGGTTATGATACTAAAGAACGGATGTAGAAGCACCACACTATGATATCAACTGATTAGTATCCCTAAAATTTACGCACAAGGCTTATGAATATTTGTCGTTGGCTATTACGAAACAAAACTGAATCAGCAACCGCATCCGGTCTTCCATAACAAGATAATCTCGGTTAATTTATCTTTTGCGATAAGTCAGCCTCATATGCGCATTACACAATAATTCTGATGTGCTCGAGCTACGTAGGAAATCGGATGGAGGTTTCAAAGAGACGACTTAAAACTATCAAAGGATTGAATTGATGATGAACAAGATGCTCAAGAACTTTGAACAGGGATGGTAGAATTATTCGGTATTGTTTACCTTGTTGTTCGTTGTTGAGTCAATAGCTGATCGTGAGTGTTCAGCCATCGTGGTGAAAGGATTAGTCGCAATGTCCAGGGTGCGCCGGGCAGTGTATGTTAGAACTTAATTATACGTTACAAACGTTTATGTTACGTTTTAATCATACATATTCGATAATGGCAGTAATAGCATATATATTTTATTACTATAATGGCAGTAATAATAATATAACATAAAGGACATTAGAGGTGACTTGTAAAAATGTTTAATTAAAATGCGTTGCGCCTGCCCACCCCGCGCGCCCCGTAGCGTCGTGATGTTGCGATTACTCCGCTAAGTGCTCCTTTTGCTTTACGAGCGGAAAAGTCTTATTTTTCCGACGATCCGTTTCGTTTTAATGTATCGTGTCTCGTTCTCATACTCTACTTTTATCTTTTACTAAACTCTACTGACACTATTTTAGTGGATAGAATTCGGATTATGCGAGTTATAAGATTCTGATTTTGAAATAATAATACGTTCAATATTTTATATTTAAAAAGATTTTTATACTGTACATAACCAGTACTGTACATCTAACCATTAAACCACCTGAATAATTTAACCACTTACGTTGCAAAACCAACTAAATTACTAACCCAACTAAATTATTAAACCATCTAAATTACTGAACCACCTAAATTACTGAACCACCTAATTGACTACGCCATCTAAAAACGAAACCATCTGACTAACTTAACCACCCAAACTACTAAACCAACATTAACCGACCAACATGACTAAACCATCGTAACTGCGAGAGGAACTAGACTCATCGGAACAAAAAAAATTCATATAAGTATGTATTTATATGTACATGTGTAGTTTATCAGCCGCCTGGTTACCATAACACAAGCTCTCTTGATGCTTACTTTGGGATCAGGCGGCCGCGTGTGGAGATGTCCCAAGATACATATATTATTATTATTATCCTCCCTTCAGTTTAACTCGCCCCCCTCCACCCAGACTGACTCCCCCTCCATCAGCCCCCGTCAGCTGATTGTCCCCCCCCTGCCCGCAGACGCCCCCGCCGCGCAGTTCGCGCCGGCGTCGTCGCTGGAGGACGTGCTCGGCGTGGAGTACTGGCGGCTGCGGCTGCTGGACGACCTGCAGCGTGAGTGGACCGTCTTCCAGCTGTCTGTGTGCTACCACACCAGGGTGGTGACGTCATATCATCAGCTCCCAGCACGGCTCCAGATATGGATCTCCTCTACTGTGCACTATTATATGAGATCTTGGCGTATAGATGTCGCTGGTATTCCCGGACTCCTAACCCTGAGGATGTGGGGCACTAAAGTAAAGTGCCCGAGTTAAATATAACCAGTGAATGTAACTAAATGTAATATCAAGGGAAGTTCTTCCATCCAACAGGATAGGGACCATGAGTGGAGGGAGATGATGTGTTGGGAAGAGGAAGGGGAAGGGGAAGGGATGTGTTTTTATAACAATTATCAGTGTAATACTGATCGATTGGCTGCCTCGTTGGTCGTTTTGCTTGCGAGGGCGACTGCCGATCGAGAGGTGCTAGGTTCAAATCCCCTGTCTGGTACTATTAGATTTTTCTTATTTAGATTTTCTAGTAGTAGCTCGGAGTCTGCATTCGTGTCCTGTACTCCATAATAGGACCTAAACGTAACTGGTGAAACGTGGCAGTGTACTCCACTCCTCTGCCCACCCCTTCGGGGAATACAAGCGTGAATATAATTTTTTACGTTAATCAGTATATCACTGATATATTTATGTACATATATGTAATTGGCAGTGCTTACAATAACCGAGTTGGACGCTATCCAAAAGTGGGCGGTGCTCCGCGAGCACGTGTTGTCGGACGAGTTCCGACGCACGCTGGACGCGGCGTGCACGTTCCTGATGAGCGTTTTGGATCGCGGATGGAAAGCGGATTGCACGGATGGATCGGATGGTGAGTTCTTTTTATCCTTCTTTCATCACTATGTATTTATTTATTTTATTTATTTATTTGACTGCCTCGTTGGTCGTGTCGGTTGCAAGTGCGATTGCCGA
>DVPG01000301.1:0-10566 GCA_018239085.1 Yanguna spatiosa spatiosa
TGCCCGATGCATGGCAATAGGCTCACCACCTATTCCATAGTGGGACGTAAACGTAACCGGTGAAACGTGGTAGTGTACTACACTTCTCTGCCTGCCTCGTCGGGGATTACAGGCGTGATGTTAAGTTTACATATCACATACTCACAAACAATTATTCACATAGATACAGATATCTGTTCGATCCAGGCTCGATCCTGGGATCTCTTCTAAACCAATGTTGTTGTCCAACCAATGTTCTAAACCAACCAGTGCCCGACCGGGGACTTGAGACCAGGAGCTCTATATCTGTCTTTGCGCTCACAACCACTATACCAACGTGGCATTATTGATATGTAAAAGTCAATTATTATAAATAGAAGTGTTCCTAACATAAATCTATATCTATATATCTATATCGTACCAACGAGTAAGTATACTGGTAGATTAATAATTTTATAGCCGGGGTTGATTTACTAAACAATATTACTATTTTAACTTGACTGTTAATTTTATTAAGAAATATGAATTGAATTAATAAAATATACTGGATCTGTAATTAAAAATATCTTACTTGGATATTCGGATCTCGTTAATAAGAAAATAATTTATCATATATTTATTATGATTAAATAGAAATGCAAGAAGATTATTATAATTTCAAATATTATTATACCCATCTCGTTAGTAAAATGATAACACATTAATTATTAAGCGAAATAAAATCTTGACAAATTAATGTTGAAGTTTCTAATTTTCGCGCCATTTCTCCTTCGTTCTTATTCATAGACACTAGTATCTACTGTCTAATAACACTGTGTCTAGACACAGAATTATTTCTCATCTACCACCGATATAATTCTTTCGATCGATTTCTTTCTACAATCTTTCATATCCGGCCAAGGAACTCTGCTTAGAGTTAAGTAAAAATATTTTAAACGCAAAACCTTTTCTGAATTCATATCGAGAACGAAGGATATTTTATTACCAAAGAGCCATCCATAAATTACGTCATAAGAATTTCATAATCTTTGACCCTTCCCCCTCCTAGTCACAGCTACCTAAGCTAGAAACTCGCACTAGCGTGATATCACATATTTTATAATTGTACACCTAGAAATTAGAAGTTTCAACAAAAATTTTATTTCCATTTTAATTAGTCTTCCATAAACTTAATATCACTTTGATATATTATATTTTTAAACGTTACGTCATGAAATTTAGGACCCCTCCTACCTGTGACGTAATTTACGGACGACCCCCAATCTTTGTCACATTTCACTAAATATTTTTACCTACATATCCCTATAACTATGATATTATTTTAGTATGAAATTAATTACTTTCTCAAATTGAGAAGTTTCCGATTTTTTATTCGCGACCAGCGCAGCGGGGGTGTAACGACACATGACATTACATACGACAATATGCGGACAACTCCGTCGAAGTTAATTTATAGGTTAATGGAACCGGAGAGAAAACGAGCGGCTGGACGTAATCAGCGGAAAGGCCTCCGGCTGACGCGCCGGTGGCTGTGTCAATGAGTTTCTCGCGCTAATGTGTGGGTCAGTGTATTTAAATATCTTCGCTTATATTGCATGTCATTGGGTAGCCTGTTGGCCCAATGTTTGACAACCTTGACTTCTAAACCGGACGTCGTGGATTTAATTACCACTCAGAACGACTGCTCGTGCATGCGTTGTGTATGGGCACAAAACGTTGTCCATGGCTCGATCACTTCAGTGTATTTAAATACCTTCGCTTATATTAATTGTCTTCGAGTAGCCTGTTGTTCAATGGTTGACTGCAAATTGACTGGTTTGTTGGTCCAATGATAAATACTTGTAACCTTGACTACACATTGTCTGGTCTGTTGGTCCAATGGTTAATAATCTTGACTAAATTTTGTCTGTTTTGTTGGTCCAATGGATAATAACCTTGAATCAATTTTGTCTGGTCTGGTGGTTCAATGGTTAATAATTGTGACTTCCGAACCGGATGTTGCTGATTTGACTACCATTCAGTACTAACATTTGTGTGATGGGCACGGGTGTTACTTGTGTATGGCTATACAATACTTTAAATAATACCTACATATGTACTTAAATATATCTTTGGCTCTTTGATAACAACAACTAGTCTGGTCCGAAACTGATCAGGATAACATAACATGACATCGCGGCTGTATTTCCGCGAAGTCGTACACAGAGGAGTGTAGTACTCGACTTTCAATCAGTGACGTTCTACGTCCCACTATGGAATAGGCAGTGAGCCTATTGGCATATACCGAGCACAAACCGAGACTCCAAACTAGTGGGGTTCTTGTGGAGAAACATACGCGACATAATTAGACATAATTACACAGCCCGTAGATAATTTAATCACGATACGTTCGCTTTGGGTGGCAGCACACGGCAGTAGGCTACTTCCATGTCATAAAAAAAACATAACAATATACACTGCCACACTTGTTAATGAGACAAATTGTACTTCCGCGCTTCCCACAGCGTGGGAACTCGTCTGAGCCGAGTAATTGTTCAACACCGGTACACGGTATTATGACAATGGAAAAAACTGAGCTACGTCAGTCCACAGTGATGGGAATCAGTTGAGGGAAGACAGATATTTGCATATTTTAATGTAGCATAACATCACGCCTGTATTTTCTCGAAGCGGTAGGTAGGGCAGTGTAGTACACGCCACGTTTCACTCATGTTATACATCCCATGGAATAGGGGTGAGCCTATTTCCATAGACCGGGCACAAATCCAGACTCCGGGCTACTACTGTCAATTTCAAGTTGGAAAAACCAGTAATACTTTGCTCACGGATCATTAAACCCAGTTCGAAGTTCCGAGTTGTGATAGTCTACTGGAATACAATTGCGAGATACAGAATTGTTTTTGAGACATTGGTAAGTCTGCCTTAACACTAGCGTGGTAGTCTATGGTCTTAATCCCTTTGATTATGTCGAGACAGCCATGTCTATGAGCAACGAGGAAGGAGTTGATGATAAGTAGGTATTACAATGCACCGTGTTTCGATTCTGTTTAATAGTTAATTTCCAATTAATACTCAGTTCAAACTCCATGATAACAAGCGCTAGTCGTAGAAATATCTCTGACTAAGAGATCCGTATTATTAATAGTGAAACATAAGACAAATACAGCTGATATAGTTAGAGAATATTTGTTTTCTTTTTTCTCTTTTTTTTGCGGTTTTAATGTTAAAATATAACAGATAATAACAATCCTTAGACTCCTTAGTTTATACATTTATTTTTACACCCAAAATGTTCAATTATACGTAAGGATACATACCTTAACATATTATAAACAGATAAAAGTTTGTCTATTATATTGCATAAATAACGCTTAACGAGTCTACACCGAAAATTGTCTATCAAGTTCCATGCGAACAAAGCAGGGGTTCATTTCTAAATAAATCTGGGACTTTGTAAAATCAAAAAATTTATTTTAGCCTTGAGGAAAGCAAATACAAAAGTAGATACTACGTAATAGATTCCTTCCTTTAAGTATTACATACAGATTTTTCCACAATTTTAATGATAATAATCACAGACATTTTTCTGGCTGTATTCGATTATTATCATTGCCTTTCGTCAATAACAATGACTGATGAATGATAAGCATTATAATAATCTGTGAACGAGGTGTAAAGAATAGACGTTCCGATGACATCCTGTTTTAGCGGGAAGAGAAATGTTCGGTAACTGCAGTTTTTAATTAAGTATTCGATTTCAAATCGAAACGTTCTTCCACGAACATGCGCAGCCATTTGTATGTTAAAAACTCGATGCTATAATCCATTTTACGAGTTCCTCATATCGTTTTTAAATTGGCGACTATTTAAATTTATCAAATAAAAATAGAGTGAAGAAATTTCACTAGCGTGCAGATGGTTTTGATCTATGAAGTTCAACTTGGATTATGTACCAATTATCTTGTAAATTAGAGCATATTCAACAATTTATACATACACATAGATTGATCTATCAAGTGATTAGGGATATTAACAGTTGAGTCGGAGGTTGTGGGATCGACTCCCACATCATCATCATCATCGTCATCATCATCAGCCCATTGCAGTCCAATGCTGGACATAGGGTTACCCTGAGGAGTTATGGCCATTATCCACACGCTGGGCATGTGGGTTGAGGATCGTAGAGCATAGCTTCTTGCACCTGCTCCGCTACTGCCCATTGGCGACCAGGGCATTCAGCTGCGCCTAGGCAGTCCGCACCATACAGCGATCTGCCAGCGATTCCCACGCAGAACGAATGTATGTGTCATGTTTGTGATCATGGATTTAGTGTTTCCGATTGCAGATTAGGTAAGGCCTGCTTTAGTAATATTGGTCCTGGTTAAGAATCGAACCTCTGGCTTAGTCGCCACCAGCCAACAGACCACTCAATTGATCAGATTAGTGAAACAACCGCCTGAGCTGCTGGGAAAGTCTTGTCCCCAGCTGTGGGACGTCAACATTTCGTAGTCAGATGTAGACATGATGCCGATACGGATATCAAATAAGAATTGCATTAGAAGTAATTGTGCGTGTCTAAAGTATGAAATGGAATTCTTTCATGTAAATGTAATCGATTCGAATCGGTCATGACTGTGATTGATGTTAAACGATTCTTACTTATCTGTGCTCCGATTTCTTACCCGTGGTATATTTAGATGTCTACATTTGATAGTTTTTTTTTTTATATTTAGAGTCGGCTAGTATTGGCTTTTTCTAACTTACTAGTACTGGCTCGGAGTTTGGATTTATGCCCGGTGTACGACAATAGACTCACCACCTATTCCATAATGGGACGTAACTGATGTAACGCGGGAGTGTACTACACTCCTATGCCTACCTCTTCGGGGATTACAGACGTGATCTTACGTTGATACTTAGTGCACAGTACAATGGCGTTTTAAACATTTTCCGCTTGGAGCGCGGAGTGACGGCCGCCACTGGCTATTACTCGCGTGTGTCAAATGCCTTGACACACTCCAGACAGGTGTAGTGTTCCATGTATTGGTGCTAATGCCTTTAATGTATCCCTCGACAGCTTTCATTTGTAACTAATTTTCAATTCAATTAGTTTCTTAAAATACCTTGATAGCATGGAATAGGGGCAGATAGACATAAATGACTAGCCACGCACGCGTTTGGACATCCTTAGATTATTATGCGTGACACGGACGAGCAATGATTAAATTATGTACCGCGGCGTCTCTGACAATATCTCTCAAGACAAGGAGCTCTTGAAGAAGGATCTCGGATAGGTCCCAAACTAGACGGACTATCTCGAAAAATACACATAAGTTGAGCCAAAGGACAATTTAATAGGACAGGGCGTGGTGGCCCTCTTTAGGGGGTTTGGGGGACGCCATGTCCGACTGATAGTAATGATGACAATTTAATATTTGTATACCGACTTATTTGACTTCGCTCGGAAGAATTGACTAACGTTCTTTTCGAAGCGAATGGTATTTATTATTAAAAATGCACATAATTTCGTCATGTTCGAGATGTGCGCTAGACATTCGAAATCCTGTATCCCGTGCCAGGGGAGCGGGGAAGGGGTCAGTGTTAAAACAAACTCGGCTAGCTGGTTAAATAATAAAATTATAAGCTAAAAGTGTGCGCGTGCGCATGACGATGTATACCAGTATACTTTTACTGCCGCTTTCGTTAATTAGATCGAGATTTGTAGGTTCCGTGCATTATTTTTAAATCGAGATATTTATCTACATCATACTTGTTTTAACTGCGGCTTCACCCGTATTATTTGGATTACGGCCGTGAATTTTAGCGAAGGGGTTCACCTAGAATACTTACTGTACTGAGATTACGCATACCTCTTCGGGGATTACAGGCGTGATGATACGATGTTACGGGTTCACCTAACACTTGGATTTATTGGTTAGTACAAGTCTTTTAAGAATCATTTCGGTAGTTTCAGAGATTATTCTCTACAAACACACAAACAAATAAGTTTCGCCTCTTTATTATATTATTATTAAAAAGTTTGTAGTTTTTTTTATATTCATAAATACGACTACTGCATTGTGACAATATAAAACTGTTATAATTGATACCAGCGTTAATAAGGCAATACTCACTAAAATAATCACTAAAAAGGCTCAATAGAAAATAAATGGAGGGCCACTAAAAATAAATACATATGTAGATGATGACAAAGATTTAGGTACAAAACTGATAACTAAATTCAAAGTGTCCAAGCGTCTGTACAAAATGGCGCGAAAAGACGTCGCCCGACAATAGATCTCTTTTATAACTGACATGTGTTACGCGACACGTGAAAGTACATAACGTTGGTTTAATTACTTAACATTTAATATAAATATGTGTTATATAATATTCAGTTGTCATTCACAACTTTCGAAATCACTGCCGAGTCATTTGCAGCGTCTAATTTATGTGCCGTAACTTTTGCTTGTGTGTTTACTTGTGAGTAGCCGCGCCCCGCGGTTTTGGCCACCTTGATAATCTTATTTGTCTAGTGTGATGTTCTAAAAATGGTAATACAGTAAGCTTATATTTCTAACTATAAGCTTGTACTTATTGTTACATTACTGAAGTAATAAATTATGAACTGTGTAAATTATTTCGTTCGCAATTCAATTTCCAATTATATTTAATGGAATTCCTGCATTTCGAATAACATTCGATACTGGCCGAAACCGTGACTTGACAAAGGCCAAAAATAAATCTCTCCGATGCATCGTGGATATAACTTACCGTTGTCCATCTTGGGAGCTGCAACAATAAAACGATAATACATTAATTACGATCATTTTAAAACTAAATATTATAAAGAGAGCGTTATCTGGTGTCGCTATATGGAAATAAAGATAAAAAATTGGCCCAGTTACATACAATTTTAAATTATAATTTATTTCAAATGGCATACAAGAAATTATACCAGCGCATATGTGTTATTAAAATGAAGTTGACATTCGACATTGTCGATGCCTCCTGCTGTAATGTCAACACTTTTAAATAAAGAATGATCATATCGTACACGTTATTCCAAATTAAGAATTTGTCATTGGTTACGTAAGCTTTATTTAATTAACGTGTAGTTATTTATTTATTATTTATTTATTTATTATTTATATTATTACGTTACAATTATAATTTGTTGCATTTATAGCTCTTTTATAGTTATAATTAACGCGTAATTGTGTGATATTATGATGAATTATAAGATAAAGTTTGCACTGAAAAGGCCATCTACTGTCTTCCACTTTGAGTCCGCGGGAAATTTAAATATCGAAGCTCTTTTATTTCGTCAGTCTCTTCTGGTACAAAATGTCAGTAGGGCCAACTGCACGAACAAAAAATAAGTGCAATAGAGCCGGTGTTAAGAAGCAGTAGTGTGTAGGCAAAGTTTACACATCCGACAAAACGCTAATGTCCCAGTGGGCTGTTAAACGGCCGGTTTGACGACATTCCCGCAGCGAAAGTGCTCCTACAAATCTTGTTATCCAATCAGTATTTTTTTAAATAGATGATTGCTGAATAATATTCAACAAGAAACTCGGACTTTTAATGCGTCCTGATCCAATACTAAAGAGCTACCGACGAACCTGTCTTGTTTTAACTTGTTCTTTATCACGCATATTTTACAATTATTTTGTTCCTTCTTTTTCTGTCAGTACATTTTTTTCCATTGTCGGGTATATGTAGAGTACTATAAAGACGTCTTATTGGTCCTGTTGGATGCAAGCACGATAGCCGAGCTTTAATTGCAGTCACAGCTTTTCATTTGGTCGGTCCGTCGGAGTGGAGGGCTCGCCCAACACGAGACTCCATCCATTACAGTAACGTAACATCACGCCTGTAACACCTGAAGAGTCAGGCAGAGGAGTGCACTCTCACCTTTCACCAGCTACGTTTCCGTCCCATCATGGAATAGTTGGTGAGGTCATTGCCGTTCACCGGGTACTAATCCAGACGCTGAGCCACTACTAGAAAGTTTAACTAGGAATTCTAGCTAGAAAAATCCAATAGTACCCGACCCGGGATTTGAACCCAGGACCTCTCGATCGGCAGTCGCGCTCGCCACAACTCGACCAACGATAGAGTACCTATATTATATATACTATGAGGTAGCATGTTATACATAATTTGAATGAGGAAAACCGATATATTCATGAATAAACAACCACTTTTTCTAATATCTTCTCGTGGATCTCCACTGGGTGTGTCAAGAGCGTGAATCTCGACGAACTAGCGACCGGACTGACGACATTGTCACAGCGAAAGTGACCAAATCTTGATTTTTCTATTTGTCGTGTGTACTGTGTGCTAATATCCTTACATTGTAATTTCTACATCACGAGGAGTGTAGCACTCCTTAAATTAATTACCATCATCATCAGTCTATTGCAGTCCACTGCTGGGGGAGGGTTGTGCCCACGCTAGGCATGTGGGTTGGGGACCGCAGAGCACGGCTTCTCGCGCTGCTTACGCTGCTGCCTTTAGGCGGCCAAGGCATGTTGCTGTGTCTAGCAGTACATGCCATAAAGCGATGTGCCAGCGCTGGATTTTCGCCTCTTACGACACCCTATATCGCGGCATGGGATTAGGGAATGTATTCTTATTCCGCTCCGATACGGAAATTATAAATGATAATTAAATTAACTCCTTACTCCTCCTTAAATTATAAACGTTCATTGTTCACCTCCGATCTATCTCTGCTTTTTCGCCTGTTCACTGTGTGTTGGCTTGTTGGTTCAATGACCGAATGACATGGACTGCTGAACTGGAGGTCATGAGCTCGAGTCTCACTGGGAAGACACGTCATCTGTGTGCCAGCACAAGTGTTTATTGTGGGTGTAGGTATTTTGTAAAATAAATGAAACTTCATAGCAAATAAAATTGAAAGCATCAACTTGTGCTATGCCGAAAGTATCTTCTTCAGTAATCACAAAAGCTGGTAAGCCCACATTCGGTGCTGCGAAAATTGAGAAAGCCAATGAGCGAAAGTCGACAAACAAGCAGATGGTCAGCGCAAATACCGAATGTATACTATGCATGGGATTGGCTAACAAGCGAAAACATCACATTGTACCTATATGTATATACAAGTCAATTAAAAAAAAATAAAGCAACAAGATATTTTGAAAAAATTAAAAAGTAACGAAAGTGCGAAATATCTGTCAGTGTATATACTGATATGTATATGTATAACGGTATGTTCACGAAATGTAAAGTACTTAATCAGTTAAAAAGTAAAGATAACAAAAATAAATAAAAAATAAACTGGTTACTTGCTTCGTACAAATTAAAAAATAAGCCACTTCAGGTTTCGGACAGATTATAAACAATAATTTGATCACATTATTATCTAACTTAAATTTCAATACCAATCCGTGTATTAAGGTCAACTTACACAGACTTGATAATTATAGACCTTATTTAGGCTTACACATGTCTACTAATAAATAATAATATTAAGCGGCCCGTATTCGCGCACTAAATACATTTAAACATACGTGTGCATTGAATTATTTCATGTGTAATTATTATGTTACGATCCACAACTAACCTTTCACTTCGTCTAACGGCGCAGAAAGTAACGTATGTAAGCACGTGTAATTTAATTAACACACGCAATTATACAGTACAAGAATAAAATACGGGGTTAGCGGAATGATCATTTACGCGGGCTATCTGTCCTTCAAACCATAGACAACCCATTAACTTTTTTACATATAATCACAGGCGACATTATGTAATAATACACAACAAAGGCTATCACTGTCATCGAAATCATAGACAATCTATAACTGTTACTTTCGTTCACAGATAATATAACATGTTTATAATGAGGATAGTATTACGTTTGTCATGTTGTACCGCGTTGCCTGTACAAAGATATAAGTATCAGTGCTTAGGTGATCTTCGACATTATTTTTCATGGAATTTCCTTGTGTTTTTAAATGTTCACTAAGGAAAATGGACCCAGCTGTACATCGTTAGACACTTACGTGCCATTTGTGTGAGCAGTGTTAGACCAACAATTTCTCTGTTAGACTAATGTATTCATAATGACTTTGTAGCGTAGAGAGTTCTCACACTCACGTGAATATAGGACTAGGATGCAGTAAATGGAATATATTGATAGTAATGTCGACAACAATTGCATCGCGGATGTTAACTCATAGAGCTGACACTGGGTCCAGCTAGACGGAGATTCTACAAGTTTTTGGAATGAATCAATGAACGAATGAATGAAAACTTTGTTACAGTATTTAGTTTCACCGCTAACTATGACAGTTCAATCTTCTTTTAACGTTCTTAAAACTTGTTATGCTCTGTATTATAGTCATTGTTCTTAAAAAATTTAACCCCTCTGTAAAGTGATACAGATTGCACATGGTAAATTATGGCGTTAACCCTTATTCTGAGAGGAAACACGTGTCCAAGAGGAAAATAGTGAGAGGGTTGATGATTATAATTGTGATGGGTATGTTTCAGAGTTACAGATTAAGAAATTTTTCATTTTACCATTGTAGATGTTCATTGCCGTGTCTATTGTTAATT
>DVPG01000302.1:0-10562 GCA_018239085.1 Yanguna spatiosa spatiosa
TTTATTACAGAAACAACCCTTCAAACGTCAGGTAGTGAAACTAAAAAACACCAGACAAGTTTACACGAAAATGGATAGTCTTCTGTGTACATGCAAACTTTGAAAGTTTTCAACCTAGTTACCAGTGGAACTAATTTCGGAAGTTAAATATTCTAATCGAAATTTGCTACCAGCAGTTTTAAAGAGGGTTTGATTTTTTTATACGTAGATACGGGTTGATCCAATGACGAGACATTGGTAAGGAGAGATGAAATTACTCTGATGACAGTGACGTTGAATGCCCGTGAGATCGGTGGCTCAGAGTTGCTTAGCCGAAAACTAGTTATTTTTCGGTACTTTGTTAAATACAGATTTATACCTTTTTACGATGATGACAAATGGTCATAATTTAATGAATGTTGATGTAAACGTTGTTAGTTAGTCTCTGTCTAAGGAATTAAACTTTATCGCCAATTAAAAACAATAAAAGAGACAACTTAATAATTATCAAAGAATTACTCGTCTTGAAATATTTTTTATGCGTACGAAGAGTCATTCGCTCTAACAGTACAGCAGTCAACAATAATTTATTTGCAAGTCATTTAGAAATTGACGGCGAAAAACAAAAAACTGAAAACACTCATTTTTAAATTTACGACATATCAAACAAGCAGATGCATAATTAGGTATCAACCGCTAGAAACGAGACCAACACAGTTGAATGTTCACACTTTAATCATCATCAGCATTCATATGTGCACGTATATAATTATAACTGGAGCAAAACAACATGAAAATAGAGAGCGATTAACGTATAAGAAGCACGGCACGTCTGTATGGATATTTGGCTCTCTGCCTACCCTGTAAGTGACCTGGTGTGCAGATAGAGTACCAATATCACTGAACCTAATTATAATGTAGGGCAAAATGCCATCAATTAATGGACGGCCACCCCGTCGAGTAGGAGACGGGCCGGTCGCGTGACCGTCGCGCGGCAGGCCCGGATGACTTCCTTTGTTTCTTAACACAGTTGGTGCGGCGCGAGGAAGCGCGCCGGGTCGCGCCCCTCCGCGCCGCGCTATCTACCCACCCGCCTGCAGTAGTCTTGTAGCCTTGTTTGTCGTAGTTTACGTTTTCTAAGCGCTGTGTAACCTACTAAACCGAATATTTATACGCTGCGGCTGCTTTTTGTTATTTTCGCTCTTTTCTATGTATGTGTCTGGTTATGTGAGAACTAATATATACGCTACTTTAATATATATATACTCAATGATGGTTTTGTATTGAGTCCAAAACAGACAGATGGTTTTGTATTGAGTCCAAGACAGTCACTTATTTTGTATAAATAATACAAAGGTAACTTTATTTACATTTTTTTATTTATTTTGACTAAGTATATCATGTATATACGTGTGTTCAATGCCAAATTCGTAGCAATCACATAGCATAACACGGTGGCCGCGAACGCGAACAAGAAGATACATATTTCGATCACCGTAACGGTTGCTCGTTTATATGATAATGTATTTTGTAGGTGGATATAATGCACGCTTGTTGAATGGCGAGAAAACATTTTTCTCACAAGTTGTTTCCACGCGAACATTGCAACTCGCTTTCGGCAACCGTTTATTTATTTTACGAATCCAACTGCTAATGTTAAACAACCAGAACACTTCGCGAGTCGTACGCTTTGGTTATATATCTATCTATCGAACTATCCGTCCATCCGGTAGTGATTTTCCACACAATTAATGAGTTGAACGCGGTTGAAGGTACTACACCTACAGCACGGCGGCATGTGAGCCAAGAAAATAAATAGCTAGTGAAACACGGAGAACGATTAATCTAAGTTTCGGAGAGTTAACAAGGAGGTGAAGTGATCAGCGGCAGCGCCGTTCGAGTTTAATAAGCGTTAGTTAGCGAGCGGGGCGGCGCGGGCAATAAGGCGGCGTTATCTCCGGCGCGGCCGCTGCGAACAACATATTAAAGCAGTCACAGACGGAGCTATAATATAATACATTATAGCAGAGCATATTACGATATATTACAATACATTTCTGTAGTAACGCTCGAGCGAACGCACATATAGCTATAATATACTCTCTCTTTTTTCTCCCGACCCTTTATCATTCCACACAGGTCTCCTCTCAGAATAAGACGGTTAAGGCCATAGGCTGCCACGCAAGCCAAGTGCGGGTTGGCAGACAGCAGACACATCAGAAAATATTTTTTTTTATAAATAATTTCGGAGATGTGCAGGTTTTCTCACGATATTTTCCTTCACCGTTATAGTAAGTTATACTTAATTTCGCACATTTTTGTTATGAGCTTCGCGCCAGGATGTGATCCCCGGTCTCCCGAAGTGAGAGGCGAATTTCCATCCACCAGGCTATATCTCTTTATTACGTTGTCAAAACATGTGAACAGATATAGCAAGACATGCTAGCCGATTGTGATAGTCTGCTATAATATAATTATAATATAGCTAAATTATAGCATAGTATATTTATATATATTATAGCGCCGTCTGTGATAACCTCTACCGCTTCCGCACGCCGAGCCCGCCGCGCCTCTCCCGGCGCGCTATAACTCAGCCGCCACTCACTAACGCGATCATCGCCGTTGCATCAATCGCACGTGAACGATCGACGCAGGCCGCCGCTGTCGATACGATAGTTTCGTAATACAAACGCAACAAATGACCTTACACACGTCACTCAAAATATATTACATATATAATATTACGCTGGAATTTCCTCGAAGGAATAGGCAGAGAAGTATAGCACACACCTACCATCCACCTGTTATGTTATGCATCCCCCCCATTAAATAGCGAATGACATAAAAATATATTATTCTATTATGTGATAGCATAGCATAGCATATAACAATATAATACGCATTTAGCGTTATATTGTCCACAAAGGCTCAGAAATTTATGTATGAGGTTACAATTTATCCCAATTTATATACAAAATGCAACGGACGCAAGGAGATTCATATTGCGTTGTTAAAACGAGTGAGGGCCGTTCAGTGGAACGTCAAGCCGCAAAGTAGCCAATTATGATTTTAAATATAAGCGAAGCGAAACTAATACCGCACCGCAGTGCACGCGGGCGAGGGCGGGCTGTCAAAGCGAGAATAATCTCATAACCGCGGCTCGGACGACGCGCAGCTTAGCCGAGCGCCCTCGCCGCCGAGATTGTTCTTTGAGTAAACGCGCAGCCGAGCTCGCGTCGTGGCCGCTCCATTAACTAAACGAACAATTGTTTCATAAATTTTGCAGCGCGAATTTAAAATCCCAAGCGTAGTCGAACCGTAGCAGTTCAAGCGAGACGAAATAAACGTAACGCGAGAGTTTCAGCGATATCGGCGTCCGCGGAACGATTAAGCGGCGCGAAGTTTTGCAAGTGGTTACGAGTATTACAGGGGCTGCTAACGGTTCGTGCACTTCAATTTCTCCGCGGCCGCTGGTGCGTGGCGGCGCAATCGGGCCCGGCCGAGCGGCTCCGATCCGATTCGCGGCTGCCGTTCGGTTCGTTGCAACATTGGACGACGTGCCGCTTCCGCCAAGGCGAAAGAAAGCGTCGTCATGATAAAACGCAATACGAATTTTACGCTCAAATAGGTAATCACGCTTTGTGCGCCGCCGTTAACGAAATTCATTAATCTAGCACGAATTACGAAATCGCTTTCAATGTTCGCTTAAATATTCCTTTCGGCGTAATTGCAAGGAGGCGAAATGTTGCCACCAGTTAGGCATTACACCAAGCGCAGCAACAGAATAAAGTGTCCTTCCTGTTTGATACCGTAGCATTGAGAGAACTTTGCGAGCACCATACTGATTACTTTTACATATTTGATCAGCCACTCACGTGGGCTCGCCAAGCCGCAGACTAATTTCAATACCCTCTTGATTATTAAGTAAGCCGAGCCACGCCGCCACGTGTTACGACGCACCGAGAAAAACAATAGCGGGCCCACCACCAGCGACCACTGCGAACGCATTAATTTAGAGAAATTGCACTATTAACGGGAAGGAAAACAAAGCACGCGGTAGTAGTAGGCATTGTTTATAAATTGCACTTTTCTGGTGCAGCGTGCACGGTGAAAAAATAGGGAAATCCTCGAGAGAAAGTCGCTCATATGTGAGGCCGGGCCGCGCGCCGGAGGTAGCGGCAGAAGACGGCCGCGCGTAGTTTAATTTCCCACGAGGTCGATCTCAGCGCCGCGGAGCGCCGCCCGCGGGAATTAATTGCCAGTAATGAATAGTCAAGTGAACGTCTGTTAATTATACATAGCTACAGTGAATTAAGATATTACAAAAGAAACTGTCTGCCTACACGTTCTGTGTAATTACTTAACATTATTTAAACATTTATATGGAAATTACGACTCGACTGATTCCGGTTTAAAAAGATGTAGCTGGACGGTTTGGCGGCACAATTAGTCCTTACTAAATAATGAGTAGGTTAGTAACGACGAGCCATTTACGTCATCGATATAAACTGACATGGAATCCTACCACATGACGAGAATAGAACTTCTATGTGGATCTATAGAATATCTTAGAATAGTCTATGAAACTAAAACTAAAACTGAGCTAGCATTAATAGTCCTTCAAGGGTTGCAATGCATTAATGATCATCATCATCATCATCAATGCATCAGGTGGCTCGTCTGCCTGTTTGTTATGTTAGTCTAAACAATAACAAAAACGTAATAACCAAAAGCATTTTCCACTACATGAAAAACAAGGAACTCCAAAGTGAAGGTAGTATCTAGTTTATCACATTAACAATTTAACGGATGCGTCTGAAATGGCATTTCCCATGAACACATTCTTAAGTTAGAGCTGCAACAGCGATTACAACAAGCGCACAGGTGCCGTGGCTGGCGGCGGTGTTCACACGGCTTGCGGATCACAATGGGCTGTGCAGTTAACGACAATACAGTACATTGAACCCACCACACACAACTATATTTCTCAACTGTGTAGCAACTTCAATAGGGAAGAAGCGGCGTTAAACATTATCACAATACATTATAATATCATCACAGCAACAGGAAAAAATTTAAATGTTGAAGTCTAAAGAATGTGGACTTCTATTGGCGCGCCTTGAGTTTGACTTAACACATTAAACTTGACTTCTCTGACCATGGAATATATTTGCTCGTCCTATAGGTATGGCGCGTAGACCTAGTTGATTAGGTTAGGTTGAACCTGACTGCTGAGCCGGGGGATGTGCAATCGAATCCCGCTCAGGACAAATACTTGTATGATAAGCACGGGTATTTTTTCTATCTACGTGTTAAAAATAGTCTCTATAAATATATACATATACATAGTTCATTAGCCGTCTGGTTATCATAAGCCAGGCACTACCTACTCGAGGCCCATATGAAAATGTCCATGATTTAGAAACGTTCCAAGACATTTATTATTATTACTGTACCATCACACCAGATCCCTCTCGTGGCAGACAGAGAGCAGCGACTATCAAATAACCCCTTACAGACCTAACGTGCTTCTTCTGTAGGTACATATTAATTGTTACTTGTATTTATTATTAACCGTGAAACATATATTTATAACACTCGGAAGAGAAACCGTCCGACCGACACCGATCTCAAAACACCCCAATCGCAGAACACACGAAACATACTGGCGGGCACAAGTCATCAACACCGAATAACGGTCGCGAGGTGGTTACGCTCGCAACATGTGTGCACTGTAACGGGAACATATTATATGCGGCAAGTGGCTATATAGACATTGCCCAGTCACTGACTTATAAGCTCATAAATGTAGGCATATAAAGATCTAACAGTGTCAATGATATTAAAGCAAATTGCAACATTTATAATATGCATTATCACGAGGTCTGGCAAGCCGCGCTTCGACAAGGTGGCAGACTACGACCTTAACCCTTCACATTCTACAAGGAAACCCGTCTCAAACAGTGGCTGATAAGATTTGATGACGATGATTATCTAGCGAACGTATTTTGGACGTAGCCGCTCGGTTTGAACAAAATCATACAATATCATATCGAAAGAAAAGAAAGCAGACGCTGTTTCAGTACTGTACCGAAAATGCAGTTAAGAAGCCGAACTACATAATTCATTCATAACACAATTAAACTTGTATGAACGCTCTAACAACCAACAATCAGAGACGAGAGTCGTGTTTTTAATTTAGCCTTACAATAGACCATGAAAAAAAATCTTTAAAAATGTTGTAGAGGTTTTCGAAAGGAAAATCTAAGATAACGCTGTTGGCTTTGACATTTTGTTGAACTCAAGTGTCGCACGTGAGCCGTAAGAAAGGTAAGCACGGTGCGAAAAAACACGCCCAATGGACTTTAACATTATCGTGACCTTCTCCTCGAATCGCCACCATGACATAATTTTCGCAGTCCAGGTATTATGAATATTGAAGATTTAATCAAGTGAATCTTCGTTAAATAGCTTTTAAGTAATTTATAATGCTTTAAAGGCAATCCAAATAGCAATAATAGTTATGTTATCTCAATAAAAACTAAATCACACAGTTCATACTGCAGTTTAAATAATGTATGCTTGGTTCATTGTAAAGTGCAGCTCCGATCATTTTATTTAAGTGAACTAAATCTTTCATAAATGTCGAAAATATTTTAATCATTGTAATCATCCGCCAGTCTCAGTGCACTGCTGGACATAGGCCTCCCCTGAACGGTTATGTCCATATTCCCCACGCTGGACCTGCGGGTTGAGGATCGGAAACCGCACCTCTACGCACCGTCTACGCTGCTGCTCTTAGTCGATTGGGGTATATAACTGTGCCTAGACAGGGCGCGCCGTATCGCGATCTGCCATCGTAAATATTTAATAGGTTCTTAAAAGTAGCAAGAGTTTATACATATCTAAACTTATACCTTCTAGAACATGATCTTTGTTCTGTGCAACGGTTTGGATCAGTAATAAACACTGAACAACAGAAATGCAATACTATTACATATAATGCATAGACAGTACATAAAAAAACAAATGGAAGATGATCGAAATGAACAGCTGTATAAGATTGGTTCGACGGCGGTTCGAGTGTGAAGAGAGATTGGCGCGATGACGACAACTCGATAACACGCTATCGACAAGGCGGCGTGCCGGTGGATGACACCGCGCGCTCGGCGCTCGGCCCACATGTGTCGCGCGCACACCGTTACATTCGGTAACGGTGTGCGCAGTTAGGCCGTATAGCTTTATTGCTTCCCAGTCGCTGCGCGGCCGGAGATAGTCACTCGTTCGGCGCCTACTTCCGCCACATCACGACGACAACCGCCATCTCGACATCGCAACGCTTACGTGGCGATAACGTAGATGCTTGCTTTATTAAGATCACCGCTCTTCCTTCGAATCTTTTATAACGGCTATACATAACAGTTTATATATTCATTTAGTTGAAAGAACATGCTGAGATTAAGCCTTTCGAATCGTGCGGCCTGCTGTTTTAATGGTCTCGTATAGAACGTACACTTGTAAGTTAGAAAATGAAAAATCTTAAGACTAAAATCTTTAGATATTTATCAAGTATTTAAAGAAACAAACAGTGCATTATTTTTGAAGTAAAACTTCTTAGGTGCGACTAGAGGGTAACAGATTTTTTTTCTGACGGAAGTGACGAGCTTTTCAAACGGAAGTAGTATTCGCTATTCAAAAATAATAACTTGCATTGGTCGTCAATATATGTCGTTTATTTTTCAATAATATTTTCTGCATTTATTTTTATTAAGACATTTTAACAAGATTAGGATTTTAAAATATTTCAGAACTCATATTGATTAATGTCGAAGATAAGTTCAGAATCAAACCGGCAGCCATTTTGAATAATTCAAAATGAATAAACATTCAAATTCAAATTCTTTTAATCATTATAAGGTATACATATATACACTCATTAAAGACGGGTGTGTCAGTTTTTAATTTTTAATCATTTTAATTGAGGAATTGTTTCAAAAAGTGAAGGTATTAATTACCTATAAAGAAATTTGTTATAAATTCAACACATTATTGATATGAAATAAAATAGTGTTCAGTTAATGTATAATGACAGAATCCCAAAACCATTTTACTCTTTCCACGTTAAATAATAGTAAACAAAAAACACACTAACAATGTGATAATGACTCGGCCTGTAAAAAACTAAGTTTTTGTTTAATTTCTTTGTAAAAAAGTTCAATAATTCCAGCTATTAAACATGAGTATGAACGTAGCAGATATGTACACATATACCAAAAATGTCAAAGAAGTTTTACTTCAATTGCGCGTAAAGATTACACGCACTTATTTAAAGTAATTTTTTAACATCTTCCACATCGCGAAATATTGCCAAGTGAAAAAGCAAATATTGTCACTACGACAATATTAAATGTTAAATATTTTGAACGATAGTAATCGATTGTACAAATCATTCTTCTGTATCTTATAATGAACAAAAGAATCTGGTTAACAGAGCTAAGGTGACCTATCAGTGACTTTTTGAATGGTGACCCAAGGTTTTACGAGCACACATACAGTCCACTCATGTAGGTATGCTAAGAAAGAGTCCTGTCGACCGAAAACTTTTCTGAAGTGTAGAAATAAATCTTACACTTGGCAAAAGTGGTGTTTATTCCCGAGTCAAGGTTAATGTTTAATTATGAACAAGTATCTATTTAAATTACTACTACACTACACAATTATGAAAGATGATTGTATGAAAAAAGGCTTACAACTGAATGTGAACAAGACAAAAGTTTTGGTATTTGAAAGAGGTGAGTCGAGAACTTCTGCAAGGGTAGTGGTTGATGATGTAGTGCTGACATAGAGAGAAGAGTGAGTGCAGGAAATAGAGTGAATTGAGTGTTGGGTAAGTTGCTGAGTTGCCGACGTCTGAACCAGCGACTTCGGTTAGCAATACAGTACGGCGTGTATGTATGAAGAGGGTGATGAATATAGACGAAGCGCGACAGATTTATAAGGATAGAGATATTTGGCACTGGGTTCTCTCTGCCTACACCGTCAAGGACATGGCGTGAAGATATGTATGTATGTATGTAGAAGTCGGTGCTCGGTCTCTCAGCAGAAGTGAAACTCCGTTTATCTCTACTTTAGTTGTAATCTTCGTAGTAGAACTGCATGAATTAATATATGTATAACCTCTCAACACTTCTTACGGACGTGATTTGATGATTAAGAGAACAACAAATGAAACAACTAGACGAGCGTAATTACCCACAACAGAGTGAATCCTAGTGTGAGAACTCCGTATCCTACTAACTAACGGTACTGTTTTCTTTTAAATAATAAATTAATCTTATTCTTAAATGTGACTATTGAGAAAAAATATTAAACAATTTAAAAAAAAGTTGCTGTGCGGTTAAAACAATTCGCAACTAAATACCTAATTGTCATTATAAAAAGTCAGTCTGCTGTGTCAAATCAGTTGATTCCTATTGGAGTCTTAAAATGATATATTGATAGAGGAATTTCAATTTCCGATCAGTAACTAGCATGATTTGAGACGAGAGACGTACACTCGCGCTGCGGTTACACGGCCGGCGAGCGAGCGAGCAGCGATGTATAAAATGTCAAATAATATTTAGAATATTAGGGTTACAGTAACAGGATATTATTCTTACATGGCAAAACAAGCATTAGATAACTGAAATGTTTTCTGAATGACATTCTGATTCTCTAAGTCGAAATAAGACAAAGCTGTGGAGACACGTCCTCATCCCATTAGAATCTAATAGTTGTCATATTTGACCTTTATAAATAGTTTGAGTATTAAACATAACCGTTTGATGCTAATCTCTGCTTAGAGCTTGTACTATGATAATCAGACAGCTGATAAATTACATATACAAAAATCTAAACGCATACTTACGGAGGATTTTACACCCAGACATAGTATAAATACTTGAGCTGCTCATTCAAATATTTGTTCTAGGTAAGCACCAGCCTACAACCTTCGGCTTGCAGTCAGATTCCCTAAGTACCGACCCTACAGGGCAGTCGTTGAACATGGCTCATGCTAAGCGTCATCGTGAGTGGCGATCCATAATAACTAACACAGGCTGCCGGCGCTTTGTGAAACAGGCAACACTAGGAAATTAGAGCGTGCTGGCGTAAGCAGCGCTCAGCGAGATTACATGTGACTTTGAAATGAGGCGCATTCACTGTACTGCTGATTTTACAGCCCGCTGAACCCAGGCTCTCAATAAAATTGATGAAGCCCTTGTAGCTCATTGTAATGTTACTTACAGTAATACAGATAAGTTACGTTACAGATTATCGCTCAGAATCCAACCACGACATGCCCTTATAGGTACATATACTACCTTTTACTTGCCCTTTTAAGTTGAATATTAGTAATACAAAATAGAGCAACAAATATTTTATATACGCACGCCGGTTTAAAAGACTACTCACTGTCCCGACAGCTAGCATACACTCTTTTGTTTGTTTAGAATATGAATAGTATAGGAATAGTATAGGAATAGTATAGGAATAGTATAGGAATAGTATAGGAATAGTATAGGAATAGTATAGGAATAGTATAG
>DVPG01000303.1:0-10561 GCA_018239085.1 Yanguna spatiosa spatiosa
AGTGTAGAGACAAAGAGTATCATCTCTTATAGTAGAAAATAGAAAAAAGTGTCCAGCTAATGTTATAAATAACGGTTCAAAAACCTTCCACAATGGCGCTGGTGTAGACAAAGGCCACCTACACCAGCGCCACGAATGTAGCAATTGTAAGGCTCAATGACGTTAGCCCCTCAAAATTATTTTTTTTCTATTTTCGACTTTTTTCTATTAATTCGTTTGTTAATCTTTTGTTTTTAATTGTTCGCTGTTAATAATAGTTTGTTCTCCATTTATTTATTAAAAAAAATAATTATAGATATACCTACAAGTAAGCCATTAGTATTGCAATTTTTAAAATTTTTCCGTCAATAATGACATTAATGACTTGTAAATATTTCTTTTTGATTGTTCGTGCATGAAATACGTTTGTTCTCTTTCGAAATTACTTATTATTTGTTTAATTAACTATTTTAATTAGCGCCGTTTATAAGCGCCATCTGTTGGGCAAAAGTATTTAGTTCAGTCGTTGTGGTATATTATGACGTTGGCGATGTATACTAATCGAATTCTATCTAATCTAATTTATTTCGATCATCACAATAATTTGTCTGGACATTTACATTTCCTCAAATTTTCTAATTTTATAATAATGACTGTGACCACGCCATAAATCACACAATTAAAAATATTAAAGTTAACTTATTTTCTTTTATTAAATTTGCTATAAGTTATTAAATTAACTATAGTTAACTTATTTTCTATTATTAATTAAACTAATGATAAAAATTAGAGATAAACCTACGCAGATGTTTGTATGTTTAACCTTAAATTTTAATGAAAATAAAAAATTAGAACTATTCGAAAAAAATTCAAACTATTCGAAAAAAATTCGAATTATTCGAAAACTTTCAAATTATTCGAATTTCGAAGGGCATCAATAAGCTACCAATGCGTTGGAAAAGATGCATTGATTGCATGGGTGATTACTTTAATTAATAGAAATAAAAAATATAGAAAAAAATACGCTTCATTAATTTCAAGAAAAACGGAAATTTCATAGGTAAAGACCTATTATTTGCTATTAACGCATTTCCATATTTAAAATGAGGCAGTATTCACTAGAGATTATAACAGGCAATGGTAAATTGTTTGATATCCAAATATTCAAAGTACTACACAAGTAAATCAGATATTCAAAGTAATTGTTGAGTAATTTACTCAACATAGTATATGTTTGCTGATTTAAATTAAAGCGTTTGGTGTATAGTTACGTTACGTTTGGTGTATACCTTCTTACACCGTGGTAAAATTTAATTCTCGTAATATAAAATTATTTTCAATACCACAAAGCCTGAAGACAAAAGGCTTCAATTAGTGCGTTCTACTCGTTATGACATACGGAGCCGAGATGTGGACACTCACTCGGTGCGACTGGTCCACCTATTTAAAATCGCTCAGCGAGCTATGGAGAGGGCTATGCTCGGCGTCTCTCTGAAAGATCGCATCCGAAACGAGGCGATTCAACAGAGAACAAAAGTAATCGACATGGTCCAACGGATTAGCAAGCTGAAGTGTCAGTGGGCTGGTCACATCTGTCGCAAGAACCGATAACCGCTGGAGTAGACGTGTTCTGGAGTGGAGACCACGCCGCGGCACACGTAGCGTAGGACGCCCTCTGGCTAGGTGGAATGATAATACAAGCAAAGTGGCTGGCAGCGGTTGGATGCAAAGGGCTGAAGATCGAGCTCAGTGGCGTGCTATTGGCGAGGCCTAGGTCCAGCAATGGATGAAAATATGCTGACGATGATGATAACGATAATGATAATGATGAAATGTTTTTCTTTTGTTTACAATTAGAATTTTCTGTAATTAAAGCTCTAATTTCGTTTTATATAATTTGTTACAAAAATAAAACAAAAGAAATATTTTTTGCTAATATAAATACCTAGGTCATTGATATCAAGCATCTCGAATGCAATCGGTGATTCTGGCCTGAATAAAAGGCCTATTCACTGCCTATCCGTTAGTGTAGGTAGTACAGTTTCCAAGCACCACAGCACCCATATGCTGTGTCGGACTGGCCATAATAGTAAAGAAACTAAATATATGCGAGCCGAGCCCATACCTGCTCTGGTCCCCGACTATACCTATCCTCACGCTAGCAACTTATATGTAAAAGTAGCTAATTTTTATCAAGTTCGGTCAAGCCGTTCTTGAGTTATAGCCGAAAATACAGAAAGTCAAATAATATTGAAATTAGGTCAGTAAGTCATAAAATGGATATTCATTACAATCTTTGTCAAAATATTGCCTGATCCTGCAGATTTATAAAGTAGTGTACAAATATGGTTCATAGAAAGAGAGAAATCAAACAACATCTGGTCAGCCATCGTGGAGAAAGGATTAGTCGCAATGTCCAGGGTGCGCCGGGCAGTGTAAGTTCGTACTTAATCGTACGTTACAAACGTATATGTTACGTTTTAATCATACATATTCGCCGCTCGGGGAGGCTCCTTTCATGTACCCCTACTATTGAATGATATATTCATTAGAAACACAATTACATGAAGATGTCTCTTCAACAATACAATTAACAGGTACATATCAATGTATGTTTATAGGCCTGTGTTTGCTCAAGATTTCAAGCGATGGAAAGTGAAACAGAGTCTATGATATAGCGCTCGCGGCAGGCCTAAAAAGAGCCAATTTACTTTTGTCATGAATAATTCTAAAAAGTACTTATCTGGGATCGTAGACGCTGGTAATGTTCCACTTTTTGGCAGTCGGTGACAGAAGAGAACTAGCGATTTAACGTCCTTATTCAGTTTTTTTCATTTCAAAGCTCTTCTATTGTTTTAAGTTGTATTATTAAAAAAAAATTAAATTACGTAGATTCTTTAATAACAAAAGAAAATAAATAGTCAATTTGATATCATTGTAGTGATGGGAACTGAAAAAACCAACTATATAAAACGCTAAATAATCATGTGTTAATTAATGATTATTCAATGCATGAATTGGACAAAACGTTGTCAAGGTCAAGTTTTGTCTAAGATATATTTATTCATTGAAACTTATTGTCTTACAAGCGATTATTCAATACGATTGTTAACGGGCTAAGGTCCAGTCAGCCATTGTTTGGTAACACTTGACGAAACCTTGACGTATTGTCGCAACTGCATCCCAATCAGCATATACGAGACAAACTGAATTAAGACTATATTGTATTATAATTGATGTTTGATGTTGATTCGAACTGTGTGTATAATATATTAATTGTCATACGAATATCGCATAATCGGAATACCAATTCGCCGAAATTTCTAGAAAGCTATATCGTACATTTTTCTTTCCGTGCTGTTTGATTTGAAACGGATAATACCGAGTAACATCGATTAATTTTAACATTGAACATTATATGTATCTACATAGATTAATTGATATAAGGAAAACAAATATACATAAATAATTGAATAATTAAATTATACGTTTTACTTTAACGGTGTGCATAACAATTCGCTTTCTAATATAACTATAAACTAGCAGAGTAGCGTTAATTTATATACGAGTATTACATTGTTTCCCTTCCTTTGATGCGCGTAGATAGCCTACAAGAAATCTCTACATGACAGATAAAGCCGCCTATTGCACCCTTTTATTTTTTTCTTATAAAACTATTTTTTTTCATGTCTTTAGTGTACAATAAAGCATTGTATTGTAATATAGAATTAGTTATAGTTTTCTTCCTATGGTCTTCCCATAGAACAGCAGTTTACAAAGACACATGGTTTAAATGATTCCTACAATGCAAGAGAAACATCGAAAATAAAATAATTAAAAAATAAATTATAAACGGGACATCTGTGTCGTTGAAGACAATAATTTCAAAGGAGAGACAAAATAAGAGGTCGTAATAAATTTTAAGTGACACTATTGAATAATAATATTGTGCTCGGTATATGGCAATAGACTCACCACCCATTTCATAATGGGACTTAAACGTAACTGGTGAAACGTAGGAGTGTACTACACTCCTCTGCCTACCTGTTCGGAGATTACAGGCGTCATATTACATATGTTACGTTACTATTGAATAATATTAAATGTGGAACAGTTCTAAAAACTTTAAAAAAATTTAGACATCTTTCGCCGGAACACAAGGCCGCTGTAAACCTGCAAAAATACGAATCAATTTAGTAGACAGGGTCGCTGCATTCCTATAAAGTGTGATTAAGTCACATAAAAGCGGCAATCAACTAAATGGTCGTATAGTCGCATCCCAGACCTCCCATATAGGGGCGGTTTTATGAGTTGTCTGATGTCACGTATTAATTTTCGAAATCCTGAAGCTCTTTCACATTTAAAACCGCTGTATCTCAACGACTTATGTGACAGTTACATTCTTAAATTGTTTTTGGTTGATTTTTTCCTCTTTTTATTTTCAAACATATTCACTAAAGTTGAATAAACGTACAAATTAACATGTTTAGTTTAATTATAGACAATTTAGTAGCTATAGTAAATTGTTATGACGAGCCGCTAGTGTATTCGAAATTCAAATTTATTTAAATCAATAACAAACCCTGTACATCTACGTCTATTGTTGGGCAATATCTATTGTTGGGCAACATAACAGTGACGTCTCCGTTTGTACAGTTTGATGATGATGATGTATTAGAACTGTTACAAGATTTGACCTAACATGAAAATTGTCTAGAAGAAATGGCTACTTGAGTGATAAAACCACTTATTATAATATGATACATTGTGTTTTTTGTATTGTATCGTGTTGTATTATAGGCACCACTATTTTTACCTCACGATGTATCGCATCGCGATTAATAAACAATGTCGTGTCATACCAGTTCATATCAATTGATTTTTTACTATCGCGGAAACCATAAACAGATGTTCTTGTATGTCGAGAGATACGCCGCCCATAAAACATTATGAACCCAAGGAGCGTGTAATAAATTCTTCGCAGTTCAATTTTACATCGTAAATCGCGAGAACAAGGAATCTTGATATATGTATAACAGTTGATTATATTTCATGATGCCAGCCAACTTGACTAAATAGGTCAGACACTGGCTGATGAGGAAGTAAAAAGTGTCTGAAATCTTTTGTGTATGGGAGTGATATTAGTAGAAACAGCATGTCAGGCCTGTTAGCAATAGATATACATATCTGGCATTTGATGCTCTCTGCCTACCCCATAAGAGACGATGTGACGATATAATAATAGTAGGGCAAGCCAATCTTCAAAACTTTAAAACTTAACATCAGGGTTCCATAAGTATGTCACAATATGGAAGAGAAGTGAAAGGCGTTAAAATGCAGCCTCTGGAAAAGTCTTAGAAAACTCTAAAATCTCATCAAGACTATTCTTGAAAAATTTGCTATCTTTAATAGAGTGTTATCTATTTTCAAGACACAGGTAGAAACAGATGCATATAAAATGGAATTCCGAATCTGAAAACAATAGCATTACTCAATCAGCCCTTTTATATTTATTTTATTCGTTTAGTCCCTTGTAATACGTAACTACGGAGTACAAGGGTGTACTTAATGCCTAATAATATTATCTACCAATCAAACCAGAACGATGCAGAAAATGTGATAAGCACCTTTATTTAATAGTGACTAGGCTATTATGTGATCATAGTACTTAACTGACAACCTTCTTGTAATCCCATGGGAAAATAGCCGCCCTTTCTATGTAGATAATAATATAAAGAAGTGTATGCACAGTCTTAACATAAAATTAACCGCATTGTAACATATTTTTTTAAGTTTCTTGTTAAGCTCTTTATCGACTGCCACCTTTACAATAATCACCTTTAACATTATACTTTGTACAATACATTTATCACAAAGAGCGAGCTTAACGCGCAAAGGCATTCGACCAGTCGACCCTAGCTGGATGATGAAAGTTTTAACTAACAAGGATTTACGATTTTAAAAACGTCCTTGGAACTAATCAGGCGCGCGGGAGAACCTTGTAATGGTACCGAATCTGCAATAGTTAATAACTTAAAACCGCTCACCAGTACGCCCGAGCCCTACGGTGCATCGACCGTGGCCTACTTTTACTAGTTTATTTATTTTTTCGTCCATTTCATCGCAAACCTGTTGGTACATAACTGAACAGCACTTATAAATAAATCTGACAAAAGGAACATTGGTTGTCGAATGTCGGTACTCAGTTGAGAAAATTATGAACTATTGAAAATTCACTACATATTAACAAATAATATATTTTATGCCTTTATACGAACTGCCTCGTTGGTTGTGTTGACTGCAAGCGCGACTGCCGATCGAGAGGTCCGGGATTTAAATCCCGGGTCGGGTAGTATTCGATTTTCTAATTTAGACATTCTAGTAATAGCTCGGAGTCTGGATTTGTGCCCAGTATATGGCAATAGGCTCACCACCTATTCCAAATTGGGACGTAAACATAACTGGTGAAACGTGGGAGTAACTACATTCCTCTGCCTACCTCTTCGGGGATTACAGACATGATGTTAAGTTACGTTTACAAAATAAAAGAAATATATAGAGCTATAAGTCATTACTAAATCTCGAGGAGAACGACACTTGCAAGTGGAGTTACGTGTTACAGAAACGCTCTCTATATTAGGTATTATTTGTATGTAAATTTTCAAAGCTCTCATGTACGCCAGTAGGTAACGTTGACTGTGGATCTAGCGCCGATACAATCTTCACGGCTCTCAGGCTATGTCCTCTGTCGTAATAGATAGCAAATATAGCAGGCCATTCAACCCTATGCCGCTATTACCATATCGTGCGGAATAGCTGATAGCGGAATTATAGCCAGTTGAGATATATTCCATTTTCCTTGTTATGTTGGTGTTTGTAGTATCAGAAAACAGAAAATGCATAGGCAAATCGAGAAAACGGTTTTTTTCCATTACTCGTAGGTTTTGTGGGTGGGGTAATGTGGAGCTTACTCCATCCCTGATGGGCGTTGGTGGAACTACAAGTAATTCCTCAAATAGAATGTCATAACTGATCCAGGCGCACTGTAGGCTTCTGATAAAATGTCCCAAGATATAATATAATATCCCTTAAATAAGATGCTTTTTATAGAACTCAAAGTTATACACTTCCATAGTTTGCAGCAAACAATAAGGGAATTGTTTTTACACTTTTCTCGAAATGGACCGAGTTAAACGTAACCAAGCGTTCTTGGCTTCCAGCCAATCTGTCATACTTAAAAATGAACACGATATTGCAGAAAACACCTGGAAAATATAAAGAGATATTTGTATACTTCGTGTATTCTGTGCACTATCTTTGACCACTCTCTGTTATACCAGAAGTATTGTAGTAAAATCAGCTGGTTTAATTTTTCAACAGTAGCTTTTACAAGCTGTTCACTAATGGTGCTTAGACATTTTGTCATATTTCATTATAATTAAATACGGCAGGCAATTATTATAATTCAATCTCGTCCCGTCGCTTCCTTAGTGTTAAGGGTCGGGACCTCTTCCATGAGTCACTCTCTCCAATACGATATATTATTGGCGTTGGCTCTCGACGATGAGTATGGTCTCGGGTAACGTACTGGACATCCCTCTTGCCCATTCCTATAATTCTCCTCACTTCATCACCAGTAATGGAGACGCAAGAACAGATAAATACAATTAATCAAAGTATTTGTAGTTCTCGAATAAAGTAAAGGTAATATTGAACACAAAAACAATCAACAAGCTGGTGCGTATTAAGAAGAGCCACTAAAAGCAACAAATTATAGTGAACGAGATGCTGTCGATCCTGACATGGGTAAATTCCTAATAAATTTCCATCACCATTGCAGAACTTCTGTTTACAGAAGAAAACTTCTGTATTTCTTCGGCGCCAATAACAATATCAACCGGAACCTTGGTTACTTGTTAGCTGCCACTTTCTGCTCAAAAAATTCTCTTTCCAGGTTTCATCTACGTTTGTTGATGAACGTTTGCCTGATTTTGTTACATCTTGATTTACTTTAAGGTGTAACAAAACAAGGTAAACGACAGCCAAATGCGCGGAAAAGATTTATTCGACCTACTTGAAGTACCACTGCATGTTATGATTTATTGATTTATTTATTTAAACTTTTGTAGCACCTTAAGCTAAGGGTTACAAGCCTAATGGCATTCTCTACCAGTCAATCCTGGGTGATGGATAGAGCATATGGTAGGTGTACAGTCTACTCTCATAAAGTAATCTATTATTTGGTAAGTACTATTTGGATTTAGTAAGTACTATTTGGACTTGATCACCTGTAATGAACTTCCAAATTATCTTTGTGACTGATTTGAGATAGAATTTCATTCACAAGTCAATTGAAGTGTAGGTATACGTACCGCAGTAAACGCTCTTCAGCTCTTGACGTACTTCGTGTAACACAAATAACCTCGTTAAGATTGTAAGAGACCAAAACTTTCAGTCTCAATGAAATGTCTTCAAACACCTGATAAATTAATATTCAACACGACACACGATCGTTGTGCAAGTTGGCAGCCCTCGTGTTTGTTAAGTAATCTAGCGGTAACTGTAATTGTTTACTGAGAATTTTGTATTGTAGCGATATTCCTACTTACCTTTTAATGTAAGAAATATTAAAAAATGGGTAACCCTATCGTTGTTGTTGATATACTATATCACGCATGGTCTGTGCTCGGGTCGGTTATGGTGCAGTAAATTTTATTTCATTACTTTTTTGGAGTAGTCTGTGCACTAGAATTTGGTCCTAAATTGAGGACCACATGTCACAAGAGAAGTACTAAGCATAATAGTACGCCTGGATATCGCGCCTGAAACCAGTATATTTATAATTTGCATTTCATAGATACCCAGAAAAAAAACATGAGACTAGTTATATATACGTGGAATAAGACAATTCGATTTTTTATTCAATTTAGGCATAGAGCGTTCATACATAGTACCAATTTAAACTAAGGCTGTCGTTTGCATGTAATTATTTTAATGATTTTTTTAACTAGAATTTTCTTCTTACATTTCTAGAAGGGCCTTGGAGTCGGGATTTGTGTCCGGTGTATTGCAATACGCTTACCCCCTATTCTATTGTGGGACGTAAACGTAACTGGTGAAACATGAGAGTGTACTACACTCATCCGCCTATCTCTTTGAAGATTACAGGCGTGAGCTTACGTTATTTTAATGTTCTCATATCCAATGATCATATTACGTCTATTATTATGTTTCTACTCCAGCGCTATTGCAATAGCGCGTTACTCGTGCTGAACCATAATTTGAGCAGCTTCTACAGAAGAATCCTGGAAAGTGTACTTCTAAAACCGTATCCTAAATATACGAAACCTAACGAAAATCCCGTGAACATTTTTGCTTCACGTCACACAATTTCCATTTGTTTATGGTTTTAAGCTGTCACATAATACCCCTTGGTCGTTGAAACTAGGACATGGTTTTTGTTCATAGGAATTTTTTTGTGTTTCTGTTCTACTGATAAACACTGAAAAACTCGCGTGTGGTAGGCTCGTAATTTACACAATTCAACGCCCCTTTCAAGCCCTTGCAAACATTTAAAGCACAGACAATAATTCTCCACGGGGCTATCAGGTCATCCTTGTGGAGATCTCGGGGCGTTACTTCGAGCGATGTGCGTAAATAATAATATGACGGTGATAATGGGTTCGATTATATTGAAGCTGCCATTACATCTTTCGGGAGCTATATATACAAAAAGCTTATTTCTTTCCCATGGTAATAAATGTAATTTCTGCGCGCTTCTACGAATGGTCATATAGGTAAACAATAATATGAAATGATATGTAACATATAATTTTTATGGTGAAATAGCATCGAAAACGGACAGATAGAATAAGGTCTCCTTTCAGAATGAGAAGAATTAGGATCATAGAGCTCCGTCCTGGTCAAGTGGTAAATAGGTAAAATTAGGATAAGCTGGTTGAACAAGCAGTACGACATTATACGATCAATATAAACGCACCCGTCCACTCGATTTCAGATAGTATTGTATTGGCTTTCGGTTTCTTAATACGAAACATGTGTGAGCGGAAATACCTAGTGATTGTACGCGTCTTGGCGCTCGCCGAGATTTGTACGCAGATAAATTGTGTTGTAAAGATGTAATCGAGTTTTAAATTGTAGAAATTAATGGCCGGTGTGGCAGGCGTGATTGAGATATGCCAAGTCGGCCGGCTAGCCAATGCACTTAACAGCGTGCATTGGGGTACCCTGGATATATGTTCAGAAGTTTTATAGCGCAAAATACATGCGTTTTAATTAATTACATGGATAATATTACCAATGGATAATATTGGATAGTATGCTGATAATTGGATGGGATGGTAGACTTATCTCACCAATCATGTGCAACCACGGCACCTATTTTTAGCAACAGCGCGTGCTTTGATCAGTTTTGGTGGGAAGCATATAAAGCCTAGTTCTGAAGAGATTTTTGTCAGATTGAACATAGAGAAAATACAGTTATATATGAGTTATAACGCCCTCTGGCCAAGTCGGATTGATGATCTGCGAAAGGCTGCAGGTAGAAGCTGGATGCGGATGC
>DVPG01000304.1:0-10556 GCA_018239085.1 Yanguna spatiosa spatiosa
TAAATATCCTCGTTAATGCACAGGTTTGAGAAGCCATACCGTTCTGGCTTCCACCTATCCCGTGCTGGTCTGGAAGTTCTACATGAGTCCACATCCTCTAGTTTACTGTTTGCATCCTCATAATCACTGAGAACATATGTTTCATCATGTTCATCAAGTGTATCATCTAGAAGTTCTGTGTTATCATGATTAGACCTCTCTAAACTAATCTCCGGGTCAGATTCCTCCAACTTGACAGGATCAAAACCCTGTGAGCCATCCGCCACTGAATCAAAACTCTGGTGCTGCACCTCAATTTGACATTCAAATTTTGATTCCGGCTCAATTATTATAACATCTCTGCTGGTTAATACTTTCTTT
Source organism: Yanguna spatiosa spatiosa (assembly GCA_018239085.1). Lineage (NCBI taxonomy): Eukaryota > Metazoa > Arthropoda > Insecta > Lepidoptera > Hesperiidae > Yanguna > Yanguna spatiosa. Next base: position 361 of record DVPG01000304.1, read on the forward strand.
GTTTTTAGATTAAAAAGTCTATATCCTTTTATATTATCTGGATATCCAATAAGAATGCCCTTTCCTGACTTTTTATCCCATTTCTTTTTTTTTTTTGCTATGTGTAAATATGTTATAAACCACCACAGCAGTTTGGTTATAAACCACCACAATAGTTCGGTTATAAACCACCACATCAGTTCGGTTATACACCATCACAACAGTTCGGTTATAAACCACATCAACAATTCGGTTATAGACCACCTCAACCGGTTGGCTACGGGCCACCTCAACAATTTGGATATAGACCACCCTTACATTTCTTTTATAAACCACCGCAGCAATTTAGAGACAAACCACTATAACAAATTAAGTCGAATGTGCCTCCTGTATTGAAACCCCAAAACCAAGATATATCCATAAAAACCATCCCAGCGCAATTGAAACCACAACAAGGTTTTACATTAAATAGTATGACTGATTATGAGCATGAGTGTTATGACAAAGGTTACGAATATAATACATCAAATTTCTATGACTATTCACATGATTTATACGACAAGGATAACTTTGACATACCTCATGACGAATCATACGAGACAAATTACAGCCAGGATTATGACTTTTAACTAATTTACAAAAATGGCAAACAAAATTCCAATGCCGATGCATTTCTAGAATTAAAATAAATACCTTAAGTACAGATGACGATAATCAATCACTTATAGTTAATGTTGACGACAATTATACAAATGGTGTACTTAGAGAAAAGTCCAAATCTAAAGAGATAATGGAATGCAGTGACTCTTCGACAATAACTATATCAGACGCAAGTCGGACAGCAACTGCTAGTAGCATAGAAGTCGTTGATAGAAATGTTAATGATTACTCAAGTTTACCTGAATCCAGTAATTCGTGCACAGTTCATTCAGCTTTAAATGAATCCACAGGGATACCGATTTTACATGAAGCTATAGACACTAAGCCAAATCAAATTTTAGTATTCTCCTGGCTCAAAAATAAAATGCTAATAAAAGACCTCTCCCGTGAAAAACGTAAGATACTAGAAGTTTTCCTACCAACAGATAATCCAGAATTAATAAAAGATTTTTTAAAACAACACATAAAACCAAAAATAAAATATTTCATTTATTTTAAAGAAAAAGAACATCGTAGATTATTCAGTAATATAATAATTGAATATTTTAAGGAGGATATTATTTTATATGAATGTACGGAACGAGTAATATATGTTGAAGATGAAGGAGAACAGAGAGATGTAATATTGAAACATCATGAAGGAAAGACATGTCATCGTGGCATTAAAGAGACGTTAGTTAGGCTTCGTAGGCATTATTACTGGGATAAAATGCAGGAATCAGTAACAGCTATTATAAATAGTTGCGAGGCATGCCGGAAAATGAAATACGACCGAAGACCCATCAAACCTGTTTTACAGCTGACACAAACTCAAAATTCCCCGTTTCAAGAAATATTTATAGATCTTTTTAAAATCGAAGGTAAAACTTATTTAACCCTTATAGATGCATTTAGCAAACTTGGACAGGCTATTGAAATTCCCAACAAATCTACTCCAGAGGTCGTCCGTGCCTTAATGAAATATTTTTCTTATTATGGCATTCCTAGAAAGATAAGTTCTGACCCAGGTACTGAATTCAATAATGAGTTGATGAAGGAATTTTTAAGTTTACATAAAGTAGAACTTCACATTGGTACTCCCAATAATCCAAATTCAATGGGTTTGATAGAACGGTTTCACTCTACTTTAATTGAAATATACAGGTTAGCAAATTACGAAAAACGGTGTACCGATGCGGCATCCGCAATGACGTATTCGGTAATAGCATATAACCATACCATTCATTCTGTCACTGAACTTACTCCATTCGAAGTTGTTTTCGGGCATACTGACACAAATAATCCGTATAGTGTAGAATTAGAAAAGCAATATTTCCAGAAAATAATTAAGGATCATGCAAAACGAGTCAAGGTCTTGTATAAGCATCTAGCAGAAAAGATGGTAGCGAATAAGGAAAGGCATAGAGAAAGGAAAGGTGGTGAAGTAGTTAGCTTTAATGAAGGCGAGACTATATTTGCAAAAGATGTTAACAAGCGTAAAAGTAAAGACAAACCAAGATATGTAAAAGCTAAGGTTTTAGGTAAAGCTAACAGAAATGTTTTACCCATACGAATAGGAGAAAGAATTACTAAGACCCCTATTAAAAATGTGAAACGCGCTCCGCAGGTGGTGTGGCGTCCTAGTGATAGTGATGCCCTCGCTGGCCCTTCATCTGCAAAACCTTGATGAAAACCCAGGAATATTTCCGGTAAAAGAAGGTCTAGCTCATATTCAAACAGGTCACTGGACTATAATTAAGCTCGTAAGCCTAGAAGCAATTTATAATGATTTTGACCACGTATCCACTAACTACCAACAAGTGTGTGAACTCATTGATTGGAACGCATCATATTCTCACGAACTTACAGATATGAAAATACATACAGATTTTATTCGCGATATAACTATAGAGAAATACCGACAACTTATCCCTCAGAAACGTTCAAAAAGGGGACTCATAAATCCACTGGGTTCTCTTATAAAAATCGTAACTGGCAACTTAGATCACAATGACGCAATTAAATATGACAAACTTATTTCTGAGTTAAATCACAATCAAATTATTGCTTCAAAAAAATTAACAATAGTCTCCAAGATGTTTGACAGTTTTATTAATGTGACTGAAACAATAAATCAGAATACTGTAAATCTTCATAATCGCTTAACAAAGATTGAACTACTCCTGAAAGACTTAAGCACTAAGCAAAACGATTGGATCTTCTTAACTTACCTTACAGGATTGTTTTCTATATTCACGAGTAGTTTTCGTACTGTCTTTTCCAGGCTAAGTGAAATTGAAACAGCTTTAGCTTTAAGTAAGGTTTCAATACTGCATCAATCAATTGTGAACTCTACAGAATTATTGTATCACCTAGAATTGATTTCAAAATATGCAAATTTAGTATACCCACCATTGGAAACAAATTTATTAAATATTGAGGAAACCATTTGTGTTAAATCTTTTATTAAAAATAGCCAGATAACATTTATAATGGAAATCCCACTTGTCGATAAATCATCTTATAATTATTTTAAGATATATTCCTTACCAATTTTCCATGAACCTGAAAATAAAACCTTAGCTATAATTCCCAAATATCCTTACCTTCTGGCGAAAGGAATGAAATACTTACCGCTTGTAAAAGCCTGTGATCCATTATCTGCTGGAGGTCAGCATCTATGCACGATAGACAATCAAGCCTTATACTATGAACTTACCTGTGTAGAGCAGCTGATGAAATTCGACTCAGATCATACACTCTGTGAACAACGTGAAATTCAAATCGAGGATGTCAGGCCCCAAGAAGTTAACGCAAACAGCTGGCTCCTGTACAGTAGATTGAGAACAACACTCATTAAGCAATGTGGAGAAGAGATCAGCAAACAGCTTATATTTGACACTTACCTGGTAACAATGGATGAGCCCTGTGATTTGCAAATTCATGGAATTAACCTTCGTCGTCGTATTTTTGTAGAATCGGGAGTTGTAGAAAAGATTCCTATTGTCGCGTTGCCCCAGTTGCACGCGAATACCAGTCTATCCAAAGGAAGTGTAGTTAACATGAAGGGAATTAGTTTAGACGAAGTGAAAAATATGGCCTTTTCATTAAACCATAGTGAAGTGATAGAAAGTGTATTGAATAACCGGAAGGACTTTAGCTTCAGTGAAAATTTAGGATACGTAACTTTAGGTTTAGTAATTTCCAGTTTTATTATATTTTTGATTTATATGATTTGTCTAAAATCACCGAAATGTTTATTGGTTAAGAAAAATTACCGGAATGATTCTAAATCTGAACCTTCCGATAATTTCCCTCTTAAGGTCGGAGGAGTTATGGATTCTCCTCAACCTTCAGCCTTAGATTAAGTTTAATATAAAAATGTTATAATATAAGAGTACATATGTATAACGACCGACATTCCTAGGGGCCCGTCATGTGAGTCTTCTCTGTTCTAATGTTATGACTCCGGGCCAAATTCCGAGATATCCAAGTAACAGCTCAGCGGAATGTGCCTGCCGTGTGAGCTCGCCCTGTCGTATGCTCTGTACATTTATTATTAATAAAGTAGCCTCCAAATCGGCACTACGTGTTTTTTTTAGTTCCTCGGTCAAATCCCGACAATAAGTTAATTATTATTTTTTACGGTTTCATACGCTCGAAACCAAAAGTACCTTTACATTGTTTAACATAATATTGAAATGATGGAGGTTTAATCTATGTTTTATTTTTCTAGATACTTACAACCTTGAATTTTCTTGCAATGGAGAGTTACCAAAGACCAGTGGGTCGGGATTCACTTGTGTCTGCAAGGTGCTGTATTCAAGATATCGTTGACAGTCTAAATGATCTCCAACATACAATACCATATAAATATTCTTTATTGTACACCCAGTGAAAGAAATACATTGGAGATGCAAGAAAATGGGCAGTACACAAAAGGTGGTCTTATCGCTAACAAGCATACTCTACCAGACAACCTTAGGGTAGAAGAAAAGAAAAGAAATCATTAGATATGGGGCAGGGGTGTACCAAAATATATAAGAACGAAAATATAAAATAAATATGATACACAGTAGTAAATGCAATGTGAAATAAAAATAAGATTAAATATGTAATGACAATATATATATAATACAATTTAGAGTTAGTACTCCTTTACTAGTTGGTTGAAGGAATGAATGGTTGTCTCATATCAAATATACAATGGCAAAGCATTCCACAGTCATATAGCCAAAATGGAAAAAGACTAAATAAATAGACTAAAAAATACATTATTTCCAACTATCATACAAGAAATGAACAAAATAAAACAAGGGTAATTATTGCAAAGTACTGTTTTATTATTACATTTTATTAAAACATACTTGTTTTGTAAGTAAAATAAATACATTATCACCAAAAACTATTCATTCATATCTCTGTATTGGTACAGTTGACCTACTTACCATTTTTGTTTTAAAATGTTAATTGTATGCTCATTGTTGTACATCATAGACAGTAATGAATAAAAAAATATAAGATCTAACTGTTGATTTCTTTTTCAATACTTTAAGAAATAATCAATAATAAATTTCAACCAATTTATCCTTTTATTTCATCCAATTTATCCTTATTTCTTGTATTATAATTACCTCTACTATTATTCTTTACCAAAGTTAAATTGGTTTTTCTTGCATACATTATATTTTCATAAATATGCTGGCCAGGCACAGTCAATATAGTAATAGAATTAAACAGTTCTAGTAGGGCCCCACAACAATCAAGATCATAAATAGCTCTTATTGCTCTTTGCTATCAATGTAGCAAGTCAATTTTTAATTTCTTCGAGAGGTACATTGTATCCTGAGTCAAATTAAAATTATAAATTTATTTATATCAAAGTATAAAATTACGTCAATATGAAGACATGTCGAATTATATACATATTCAATTTGAATAGTGTTATTTTTATTTTTCGTTTAAATCTGAGCAATAAGGAAGGGCACATAACATAAATCTGCATTTATACTTGCTATATAAATCTGACAATATATTTATACATCTCTCCATATCTTTTTAGGTTATTTTTATATGATTTCCTAATAAGATAATTATTGTGGTGTACTTATCATAGTAACCACCATTTATTTGATCAATTATGTAGTTGAAAGAAGTTCCTGGATAGCCCATGTTGGTGACAGTTTGCTTCAGACTATTGTTTAAAAACGAACTAAATCCTACACCTATCCTATCTGAATAAACTTAAGTTTTATTGTAAGCACACTGTCTCAGTTGATCCTCTTTAGAGTGTTTCACCATGACAGGACTTGTGTTATTTGTGGTTGACTTGTGGTTTGAAAATGAGTCAAATAATAAAAAAGTTTAGTTTAAACGATGCAATTTATTTTTGTTGGCAAAAGAATACATACTTATGTTTTCGAAACAGTCTAAATTCTCATAGTTTTCAAGAAAAATGGTGCTAAAGTTACTGATTATAATGATATGTCAAACCATTGAAACTAAAAACATTTAATTTCTCAAAATAAGCTCAAATGGAGTTAAACCAAGTGACACAGAATGTCTGAATTTTCTGTACCAAACTTACTTTCTACTATATCAGAGTATTTACAATGGAAATCCTGTAATTTCAACATTAATTCTTTAAGGCACTTTTCAAATTCCAAATACTTATTATTAGACTCTGCAACATTCTATGTCAATGTCTGTGTCAATGACACTCATATTATAGAGAGACTGAGCCTTTTTCTGTGTTTTCTTAACAAAATACTTCAATTTTAGATACTTTCTAACTTTAGTTGATAAATTCATTTTATGGGTTGTGCAGATTCCTTTTCGGCCCTCGTCTCCTGACATAAGGAGACTGAATGACCTGTCTCATACTCTTCTGTCTCTTGGTACAAATCAGCCAGCTGTTGGTGTGCTTCGAGAAGTTGCTCATATAGAATTTTATTGTGTTCAAGTGCCGAGTCAAGTTTAGAGTGAAGATCCCCATATCTTCTGGTATCTTTCAATTTCCAGCTTACACTAATCATAAGATGATCATACGACAGATACCTTGTTCTTCAAAGAAAGGTTTGTAGCTTTCAAAAATTTGATCCGCAACTCATATAGTGTATTTTTCCGGTAAAGGTCACTTAACACTTGAGTTTGTTCGAGCTCTTCCTGGGTCTCCGGCAACTTCTTCTCCACTACTTCAACAGCAATTCTGATTGATATCATGTTGTACGAAACCTATGAAGCTGTAACAAAAATGTCAATATACTGTTTTGTAACGTATATATGGAAACTGCATGTGATAGTATTGAAAACTAAACTAAAAACTATGTTATAATAAAACAAAGTTAGAATAAGGCAAACTATACATTATTTCTTAGATCACGCAATTAGGCAAGCCTAAAATGTATTATTAGAAACTATTATCTTTTGAAATAGGTATATATCGACTGAAATTAGGCATCCTAACACAGCAAAAAGATAGTAAATGCTGAACAGATATAACATAATTAGGCTACGATTTATTCAGTACAACATTTATAAAATCAAGAGCACTATTTACCTGTTTCCATTTGGAGGCTGATTTAATTGCCCCTCCCATGGAATTAAACTTTAAGACGAGCTCTTCCCACATCTTTTGCAAGTCTGCTCGCCCCTGCAAGGTTTGGCAGAGGTGTCCTGTCGTCATGTCTTCATTTAGCTTCTTGTGCTCACAAAGCAAAGAGAGCTGGGCCATGGTGGCCTTTATACGGCTCATATTGACTAGACACGACAACATTATATTTATCCTTCAATAGATGAAATTATGTGGAAATCAAATTTGTTAGGTGTACACATATCAAACTATACAACAATTTCCACTCACAGTAAATTAATCCAATAACATTGGGTCCAATAACATATTTAAGTTATTTAACCTTATTTTAATTAACCACAGATAAAGACAAATTCGGCGAGTTTAACCCACGTTACTCCAAAACACGACCCACACGGGCACGTTATTGTGACAGATCAAAACGAGCGCGTAACACAGCTAAAGCACGTTTTGAAATGTCAAATTGGCATACAGAATACTGTTTTACGGTGATTCCACGAAAATATCGTAACGCGCCGCGTTACTTACGTCAATGGTCATAGTGAATAAGGCCCCTGGTTTGTGTTTATGCAGCGTTTTATTTTATCCGTGAATATGAGTAAATAAATGTATATTTTGATTATAATTGAAGGTGAGACCAAGTATTTATGTGCAGCTAATGGTTTGATATTCAGCCTGATATAACTGTGCGTTTTAAGATTAAATATATTAGATTGCTATAACGGTGTAGGAAAACATACTGAGGAAATCTGCATACTTTAAAGTTTATAAAAAAAATTGTCTAAGGCGTGTGGAGTCTGCCAACCCGCACTTGGCCAGGGTGGCAGACCATGACCGCAACCCTCTCATTCCGAGAGGAGATCCATGTTCCAACAACATATAACTATAAAAGAATTGGAAAAAAAATGTCATCAACGTGTATTTTAAGAAGAAAAGTGAATTTCAGATCAATATCCCGTCATACAAAATCTTAGACGGTCTTTTCGTCGCTGAAGGCATTAATAAGGAAAACCTTTCGGAATTTGACAAAAATATCTGGTTATGTTGAGAAGAACATAAAAATTGCGTATCTACACTTGCAGTTGGCAAAGGCCATCTACGTAAAAATCTCAAGGCCCGAACTGGAAAAGTTCAATTGCCTTGGAAGTTCTCATGTTAACGTACATAAATGTAAATTGTTATTCAAACAAATATAAATATTATCGAATGTTCTAGTAAGACAATGGTCAGAAGATCTCACACGTTCCTTTTTATCATTTACAAGTTTTACATTATTGTACAGTGCTTAAGTAATTTCATCAAATAGACTTGTTAGAGATATATATAGGCAGATATATATACTTAATGGAAAAGCCATAGATTTCTCTATAATGTTCTTTAAGACGTGAAGTTTGCCAACTCGCACTTGCGTAGGAGATCATGGCCTAGACTTTTCTCATTACAACAGCAGAGCCTTGCCCAGTGGTGGACCGATACAAGGGTCTATGGCAGATGATAATACAAGTATATTATATGCAGACTCATTTCAACTAATACGCTACTCTTACAAGTCTTGCGCCATTTTTATAAATCTGCGAAAATTCTGTCGAAGTTCAAATTCTTTCTGTTAGTTTGCATGCACGAAGTTAGCGTGTGTGCCTTCAAACAGTTGCAGCTGGCTTAGTGCCAGCGCTTACGGCCAAAATCGATATGTTTTCGTAAACTACTCGATGTATCTTAAGATTAGAAGTAAAGTATTACCAATTGTGTGTCATGAAGTGAGATATGAACTCGTTTGAATGACTTGTCTGACATTTGACGAGATGCGATCTGGTAGAATGCTCCGACACGAAGTTCACTGTAGTACTTACGTTGTGGGGCGCATGTGCTCAAGTTGCTATTCTTCATAGAGTAGTTTTAGATTTATGGCAATAGTTTTCCCCCCTTTTCCATAGGTCGTGCAACATAGCTGGTGAAAAGTGGGAGTACTACACTTCTCTGTCCACCCTTTCAGGGAAATACAGGCGTAGAGTTACATTATCAGAAATCCAAAAGTATACCTACCCGCTAGACACAATGTTTTCCGATTAGACTAGATGTTTTAAGAGGTCTGAATTCAGTTCAGTGCATATACTTGTCTTCATGTGTGTCCTAGCCAAATGCACGGAAAATTATATTTTTAGGTTATCTATTCAGGAGATTTTGGGATCTTTGGAATAAAACCAAGGAACAAACATACAATATCTTCAAAGTCGCCGGGTCTCAATGTAACAACTGCCTTATGAATACTCATATTGTGAAATACGTTATTGTAATCTTATCATTTTGAAAATATTTTATCTCTTCTCGGCGACAGTTCGACGTGAATAGTTCTTACGACTCTAGGCTCGTTGGGGCATATTATTTTCGTATTTTTTTAACTCGGTAAGTGTTATCAAATAATGTCGTTAATACAGTTAATCTCACTGTTCATTTGGAAATTTTTTGGTATTCCCAATATGTATGATATTATGAATGATCTATTAAACCCTTTTGGTCTTAAATAACATTGTTGAAACATAAAGGAAATTGTTCTAAAATCATGAGTCGATTACCAAATACCAATGTGATCATTGTCACAGAAAATTGTTTTTTAAGGGTTTTTTACCTCAATTTGGTTTTCCTCATTTTCTTAATTCATTGTAATAGAACTGTAAAGATTAATCCCACTAGCGTGTTGTTACTGTTACTTACTTACTGTTTTTTATTTAACTATTTTGTCTCGCTCTTCTTAATAATTTTATTTTGGTTTGGTTTCTAGACTTTCTTATGTAGAAATGTTGACCATCAGAAGCATAACATCACGCCTTTAATCCCCGAAGAGGTAGGCAGAGGAGTATAGTGCGCTCCTACGTTTCACTAGTTAAGTTTACGTCACATTATGGTATAGGTAGTGAGTCCATTGCTATACACCGGGCACAAATTGAGACTCCGAACCACTACTAGAAATTTGAACTTTACTTGGATT
>DVPG01000305.1:0-10554 GCA_018239085.1 Yanguna spatiosa spatiosa
ATATTATAGATAGAGTAAGCGTGATAAGCGCGTAAGTAAGTAAAAATGTTTTATTGATAGAAAGAGAAAGAAAGAAAGAGTTTGGTATACGTGTCTCTCTTTAATGACGACTGCGCGTTATACATATAATCATATCTGGTTGGCATCTTCAGTAAGTAACGCGCGAAGTTGCTGCTTTTTCTCTACTGCGCATGCGTTTTTAATGAGGGAAACAAGTATCAATTCATTATCTTTCTCTCTCTATTGACGAGACAACTTTTTATTTGGCTCACCTTCTCTATGTATATAATATATCTATGATAATAACACAGTGAAAGATAGTAATATCTGTCAATCGAAATTAAATTACTTTAACGGGAAAAGATGGTTTACATTTTAGGAAAACTTTACCTACTTCATTTTGTGTTACGGTGTCTGAAACATTAAACACTCGTAGTTATTCTGATACATTAATCGTGTTATATACTAAGCTGTAAAAGCTACATACGTATTTTCGTGTTTTTTTAATACCCTTTTCTCAAACCGTATTCTTGATTCGTGTGATGCTCCAAATCTTAGACTCTAATCGACCACGCTACTGTAATTGCCATTCACACATCACTATTTATGGTCACGTCTCTTCTCAATTACGGTGAGCGGTGTAAATCCATTTATGGTGTCATCATTCCCAATTTGGACCGATTGGATCCACTGAATATTACAAGAGGTATCCAACCCTACGGGTCCGGAGCCATAAACTTGCAAATATATGAATGAACCGGCTGGATAGTTCCTAACGATTGAATTAGTCCCGTTGAACTTCGGCCGTTATGTCATAGATCACGTAACTTGTTTGTGTCACGTCTATTTCAGTTTAATGCCTATTTTTTTTAACTTTCATGTTAATAAATATTATGGTATTTGCTAAATGTAACAATTAAGACAGTTTATGAGCTCCAGGGTCATACTTAACTTATGAACTTTATTCGCTTATGTAAATGCTATTTACTACCACACAATTATTAATTTTTCCACGTAACATTTTATTAGATTTCGTGAATGAACCCAAAATTCACTTAGAAGGCCAAAAATTGTTTATATTTACATAGTTTCGTTACGTTTCTCTATTCGTTTTAGTTATTCTGTATGCATAAAAAATATTGTTCGTCTGGTATTTATATTACCTAAACAAATTCGCACCTATGTTACCTAATCAAATTCATACCTATATTACCTAACCACACATTTGTGGTTGCATTACCTATCATAAGATTGTATAATCAAGAATTCAAGATGCGTAACCGAAAAAAAAATTATGCTTTCAACCGACAAATTGTGGGAGGTTTAAAAATATTCAAATGTAATATTAATCAGTAAATATTTCTATATTATTTCCAAAGCATGTAATCTTCTGTATCAACTTTGTTCTAAGGAAACACGGCCCGATAGTATCGAACGTACAAATTAAGCAGCGCAGGGAAGAGGCATGGTAAATAAACCGGTTTATAGATTATACAACACTTGAAGTATGTTGAATATTTTATGTTACTACATGCTTAGTCATTAAAAAACACCACGGTACATATAAGAAACCAATAAAATTGCGCAAAACTCGTTAAGACAAATCCACTAAGACTCCAACCGTAAGGAATGTTTAAGGCTGATTCATTTGACAAATAGCTTGCTATAAGCCGCTGCGATATTTAAGCCTACGGGTGATTCCATAATACAAAATCGTTAATGCATTAACTTCGCAGTAACTATGCGACTAGTGGTGCCACTGCACCGCAACGGATGTCAAAGGAATCTCGCATCGGAATTTTACTCCACTCTCTCATAGATGTCGCGTAGTATGACAGAAGTAAATAGATAAAATGGAAATAAATAAACAACGGGTTATGTATATAACATTTTTAGTCTGAAATGTAGATTAATGCTTAATAATAAAGAAATGTAGGTAGATAACACAAAAAGAAATTACGGCAGTACAATTGTCGCTTTGTGGAATCGCCGCTGAGATGGTTCTGGGTCAGTTTTTTTCCTCACAGAAAATAAATGAAAGCATGAATTTACGTATTTGTACACTATCTTTTACATGATTCCGGAGTACTCAAAGTAGAAACTAAATGTCGAAATACGATTACTTGTATGGCGTAGTAAAAATTTCTAATTCTAAGTTTGAGGCCTCTAAAACTGTTTACAATTATGTGATAATTATTTAGTGCAACGACTTTCATAAAATACGTTTAACATATCTACTACAACGAGTTAACAGGTTTGAAAATCTAAATAAATAATTATTTATAAGCTTATATTTTTTCATTATGATTAATATCAATTTCTCATGTTTTTTTAGAACCCAGGCGACTGAGATAGAAAACAGCTCTAACGATTTTGATGAAATTTACGATATAGATTTCACGAGGGCGAAAGAGTGTAGCTAGGTCCCACGCCTGGGAAAAATCGATTTCTCCAAGTTTTTACGCAATAAAAAAACATCATATGACTGCGCAATATGACTCGTAATTTCGTTATTGCACGAGATCCTGTCTTAGTGAGCATCTAGGTCTTAAATGGAACCCCCCTGCCAAATTTCAATTCGATTCGCCAGTAGTTTCGGCTCTGCGATCGGCCAATCAAGACATGTCACTTCATAAGTATAGATATAAAAAAGTTTAGATTGCAAACTAAGAACTGTAAAATAGATCTACTTGTATCTTAATTTTGGAGAAATTAATTTTCTCCGTGTTTTCACCCGAGCAAAGCACTGTTGCCCAGCTATTGATATTATAAGATTAAGTAGTCTTAGTACTCGATGTACTTCTTTTAAAAAAAGAGTTCATTCGACAGGCGATATGCACACATTCCTGATGTTATTTGATGCGACCTATCGTCTTCAATACGAACCCCAACTAGTAATGTGCCATGACTGGGAGACCAGAACAATTTACCTTTCTTGTTACTTTATAAATATTATAACTTTAGAAAGATCATCCACACCACCAACTTCGCAAGAAAGTATAATCAGAAATACTATAAAAACGGCTTTAATATTTAAAACAAGACGCAAGTATTATCCGACTTATTCGACTACGGTCTTGGCGACCAGGTGTGCGAAAACTTGGGTTATACATATTCATGTAAGCAGTTGGGCCCCAAATTGTTCGAGACAAAGTTGGCACGCCGGCTGCGAGAATTGTAAAAATGTCGCATGGATTTGCAAATGATTAAGAACAAAAGTTAAATCTTTTAACTTTATAAAATTGTGACTAAACATCGTTTGACAAAACCATGTATAAAAGTGTGCTGACTCAATTACAAGTCTGTAAGGATAGTTATTTTACAGGTCGTGTTGTCTACCTGCCCCGGAAGGTATTTTATATGATGATATAATAAAAAACTATCAACATAAGCAATAAGATGGCGTCAAAGAGGATACCGACCACTGTGATTCTAGTGCAAGCAGGCAGAGAGCGTGTAACATCGGATCCTAAATTTGTTGCTAGTTAGCATAAAGTATTAGTCCTCATTTAGTTTAAATAAAGCCTTTAAGTATCGTCAGATATATCTCGTATATGATAACTACATTTGAATTGCATAAAGATGCACTTTAACTGCCAGTGTCAGTGCACAGCAGGACATAGTTTTGTCCTGAAGGGTTTTAGCCCACAATAATCACGCTGGGAGGCAGCTTTTCTCACCGCTTACGCAGCTGCCGTCAGCGGTTAGGACTTACAGCAGTGCCTAGATAGGCTCCGCCATCCCGTGACCAGCCGGTCGCCATATAAATGCACTATTGTATTTTAGTAAACTCATTTTATAAGTTCACCGTACCGTACGCTGGCTCTTTGATAATTTATATTGTTATCTATAAGAGTATTAAGTTATTACTTCTTGTTATAGAAGAATATCAGGCGTCTTACATGTCGGTTTCTGTTAATACTATTTTAACATGCGACGTGTATATTCGTTGTAGAAATCCACCTGATTGAGCGCTAAAGTTAGTAATTTGCGGCATCGCCATTGACTCACTAAACAAGAACTAAATTAGTGACGACTTCTCCAGTCGTTAACTACGTTCCAAGTTGTTGGCTAACTTCATCGACCTGTTTTTATTCAACTCCTGCTACGATGGTTTGTACTCAAAACGATTGAGTGAACATCATAAATACGAAGTATCAATAAGTTGTGGATAAGTATCCGACTAAATTAGCAGTACATTTCAAGTGTCTCCACCTCGGTTTTTTGGTCAATAATTTAGTATATTAAAAGTATTCGCCCGAGGCCAACTAATCCATAGTAGTTTTACAAACGGCTTAATTAAATGGCGAATCTAATATAACAAACAGTAAAAGTAATTTAATATCAGTCACTTCAAACGTAAGATAAGTCGAAAATTCGATTATGTATCAAACAGCTAACGCACATATGTATGTTGGAAAGTATTGTATAACAATTATATTATTACTGTCGAGTTAAAATTTGAACTCTTATAATTAATTTGATCCTTAGTCATTCTCCTTTACTCGTGTGAAAGATTTGATTATATGTTTGTGTATAGTCGTCCATACGTCGTTCTATTGTTGTATTCAGGAGTATGTAAAGAATTATCTAACTTTCTGAACTCTAGCGTAAAGCGGCCTTTTAGTGTAACCTCATTCGGTTTACTTAATCGTAAATGTTCATAGCGTATTAGTGTGTATTAACAAAACTTATGTAATAAACATCAACGATCCTGTGCTCAGCTTTATTCACGATTAGCTTTACTTATCCGGGGTCTCATTTGAGGATCAACGAGTGCACTGACCGCTTGAGCTACCGGCTCTATTTTATTGACCATTAACAGACGCCAGAGTATTATATTAATGATATAACTGTCACCCAAATAGCACTAATAGTAGATTTTGTAAATCGTGTTAATATTAGATTTAACAGTGCTAGCATAATGTTGTTTTGTGAGAGCTATTATCACGTTTCCTCACGTCAAAGTTTCGTCACGTAACCTCACGCCTGTAATCCCCGAAGAAGTAGGCAGAGGAGTGTAGTACATTCCTACGTTTCACCAATTACCAATTATGTTTCGTCACATTTCCATAAATTTTATTTGATATATTAGAAATATATATATTAGAGATATTTTGACTGCCTCGTTGATTGTGTTGGTTGCAAGCACGACTGCCGATAGGCAGGTCCTGGATTCAAATCCCGGGTCGGGCGCTATTGGATTTGTTTAACTTTAAATTTCTACTAGTGGATGTGAACGTAACTGGTGAAACGTGGGAGTTTACTACAGTCCTCTGCCTACCTCTTCGGGGATTGCAGGCGTGATGCTACATTAGAGATATATTGTTTCAGATTTTATATACAACTAGTATATTTTATATTTTAGATGTATATTTTTATAGCTGCAACGTAAATTTGTGGCTTTTTTGGATTAATGAAAAAATGTCATATTTAATGTAATGTCATATCATGAAATTGTTCCCAAATTTATTTGAACGTTCTAATACTCTATAATATCTACGGTCGTACCACCTGGTGCTCAAAATACGACGTGTTTCTTCATAATACGCCGCTTCATTTGTCACACGCCGAGTGTTGATAGCCTTCTGCCGTGGCACCGATCCAGGTTTTCGGGTCTCGAGGAGGGATCAAGTGATAAGTTGTCGAGAATTCAGGTAAAATACATTGCATGTATATATAGTTATCATGCGTGCACAAAATTATGGTTCGTCATGCATAAACGTCAATTAAAGCAGTATATTTTTAAACTCTGAAACTTTTACGATACGTATTAATTCAGTACTTGATTTAATGTTGCAGTACTTGTATATTGAATTGTCGTTGAAGGAATTCATTACTGACAATGCAGTAATTGTTATGAAGATCTATTTTAATAGCGTAATTGCTACGGTAATTGTAGTGCTACATAAAATACAAAATAACTTGCAATATTGTGACCGTGTGGTATAAAAACTTAGTAAGAAAGAATTCCTTATAAAAAATATATTCAGAACAAATTTTAGATCTCGTGTGTACTCTGTAACTATGATAATAAAAAATCCATTTATTTGCACACGACGAACATGTGAATAATATTACAAAAATCTTATTCCCAAGGAATGACATTTAGTTGAGACTTTAAAAATTAAGAATGTCTAAAGTCTAAGCAATGAGAGTTTGTCGTCTGTAGGTAGTAGATGTCTCAACATACCTACATATAAAAATGTATTATTAAGTGAACACTACACGGGCATACACATTTGACCGGGTCTGTACTTAATAGTACTTAAGTTCAAAAACAATTTACGCTTTAACGCTTATACTTAGACTGCCACCAAACCACCGTTGGCTGTGGGTGCACTATTCGTAGGCTCCGCTAGTATTTGGCGACGAACGAGTGGCTAATTTCAATTTAAAGCCGGGCCCCATACTATAGTATATTGTAGTCGGCGCTATCCGAATCAATAAATCCGGTGGTAATGCTAAGGAAATTCTTGTATTAAAATCTTATGTAATTATTTTTTTTGTTAGCTTTGTTGTTTATTAGTATCTACAATTTCATGCCAAACGTTTCAAAATGAATTTCCTGTTGTTGCTTAATTACAAAATATATCATTGAATCTTAAACCTTAAATTGAAGGTGTTATGAAAACAACCCCGTAGTCTCCGAAACCGGCGTGCATGTATGAAGAGTGTGATGAATGCGTGCTCTCTGCCTACCCCGTAGGGGACCTGGCGTGACGATATGTATGAATGAAAACAATTTTTTTGCGTACTAGTATGTACTAGATTGTACAAGGTTTTAATGTAGTTAAATAATTTTCCTGGTTTTGAATTAAATTTTAAACTGAAAGGAAATTAACTGGCGAAACGTTGGAGTGTACTACACTCTTCCGCCTACCTCTCCTGGGATCAGGGGCGTGATGTTACGTTTAAGAAAAGTTCGCTGTGTAATAAGAAAATACTTATTTCAATGAATAAATGTGTTTCGAGCTTGTGCAATTAATGAGTAACGGATATAACTAACGGTCCGTTTACTTGTTGCATGTACATATCACTTTATACTTATTTTATTCTAAAAATATATTTGGAGGATTACTACGTACGAGTTCTGGTTTTTGTCAGCTAAGGGGTTTACTTGGGGGATTAGGGTCGGAACTTAGGTTTTACGACCATAGTTTCAAAGGTAGACACGTCCACGTCAGCATAAAAATTTATAACCCACTTTTATTGGTTTTTCTGACATATCTTTGTAACAATGGAATGCGAGAGGGGTTTCTTGATGTTTAGAAATATCGAAGCCTTGGTTAATAGAAAAATAAAACATAGTACCTACTCGTATATCAAACATCATTGAGGGTAACAAAAACAGTACAAATTAAGTGTAAAAATTCGCAGTTTGTTAATATATTTGGAAAAAATACTTATAAAGTAAATAATTAATGTTCAATTTTGCACGTTATTTTAGTTAGGTAACATTGTAGTTAAATACTTATACAATTTTAATTCTTTCAAAAATGTATACAACGTTTATTTTATTTCTCTCTTTAAACATTTATAATTGTCTTGTCATTATCATTTATGCAGCCTGATCCATCTTTTCCTTTGACACATGTCATTGTCATATGACAATGACATGTGTCAAAGGAAAAGATGGCCACATAATAACAACAACCAAAAAAAACTGTCATATTTGATGTCATACATTTTTGTGGAATTTAGATCACGTATATCTTGACCATTAGTTAACCGCTCAACCATTATAAGTTGACTAGTCAGGACACTAAGGGGTTTTAAAACAAGGTTAATTATTCAAATGTCACCAATGTTTCAATTGACTAAACTTCTTTGGTCCTAACCTCGCACTAACTAGTGTCCGACAAAAACTTCCCTGCGAAGTTAAGTTAATCGGCAACTCGGAACGCAGCTCGGAACTCAAGCAGTCGACACTAATTTCTTTCCGCTTTCGTCGACATCGGCGTGATTAAGTGATATACATAAAATCATTATAGCCAACGGAAAACCTTCTAATTAGTATCCGTTCAAGACTTTTGTTCTTCAATGCTTAGCTGTGACAGTTAGCTCAGTATTTGCTTTTCGGTTACACTCGAACAGGTCTTTTTTAGTGCTGATAACTGACTAAATACAAAAATACCTTGCCCGTTTATAAGTGTTGCATTGGACATAACTCATAACACCACACGTTTATTTACTTAAAGGGGTAGGCAGAGGAGTGCAGTACTTCCATGTTTCACCAGTTATGTGATGATTGCCATTGAATACGGGATGAGCAGATTATCATACACCAAGCATAAGCCAGGCACCGTGCTATTACTGGGAATTTCAAGTTAGAAAAACCCAATAATACTTTGCCCGTTGAGGGTATTGAACCCAAGACCTCTTGATCAGAAGTCATCTTTGCATCCACTAGACCAACAAGGTAGTTTATAGGAGCCGTGCAATCTAGCTGTTACAATAAGATTTCATATTCGAGTACACACATGAGTATCCAAATATACATATATATATACATACATATGAATCAACTTTCATTTGAGTTACAAGAACATTTGCTTTTTAAAAAGTTTACTTATACCCGTATTACATTTAAGTTACTGTTATGTTCCTATTAGATTATTTCCTAATATCCTATGTTCGTGTCGGGAGCGAGTAAAAATACATTCCGCGACCCCGTGCTGGGATACAGGGCGTGGTAAGAGGCGACTAAACCCGGCGCTGGCAGACCGCGGTATGACGCGGCCTGTGTAGGCGCAGCTAAATGTCCTGGCCGCCTATTAGCAGCAGCGTAGACGGTGCGAGAAGCTGTGTTCTTCGATCGTCAATCCGAATGCCCAGCATGGGGATTATGGGGATATCCCCCCAGGGGAGACCTATGTCCAGCAGTGGACTACAATAGGCTGATGATGATGATGACCATGATGATTAGATTATTTTACAGATCAAGTGAGCATCATTTAAAATAGATGCGTCTTTGGACAATGATACACATTTTCATTCATTTCAAATTTGAAAAAAGAACGTCATTTTCCAAAAAGCGACGTAACAAAATCCTTTTCTATCTCAGTATTTGATATTTAAAATTTAATCAACGCGCCTGCAGTTGGTTTCGTTAATCTTTTAAAGTCACAAAGCAATTTTTAATTGCGTCTCGCTGTAAGGCAACGTGTCTTTGACATTTGCGAATGATTAAAAATAAAGTGCTTCTGACACCATAGGGCACGCCTTTGGTATATGCTTCGTTAAGTACTCATTGCCTATCTGCAAGCTTTTCAAATTCAATAGTTTCAGTAGTTAAGATATAACTTGTTACATTTTCAGTATAGTATTCTATACAGTATTTAATTTTTCAGTATCAATATTCCAGTAGGTGTTCAATCCTGCTAAAATTCAATTAAAAATGTTTACAAAACTTAAGGTAATATAGAAGTTATTTCCAATCATTGCGGCTAAGGAACTAAAATACTGCTAGAGTTGATCTCACAACCCCGTGACCAAATATAATAACTAGTTTAACATGAAAGGTTTAATATGAACAATTTTCTTTACAGGCAAATATAAAATAATAATTTTAATGTTTCATGGGGTCGCACAGTCGTTGCAGTTTTTCAAGTTTTATAATTATTATCAACCCAGCTATTGTACCCGGAAATTGGGGGGTACATTATAATAATACAGATATAACGTACCCAAATTAAATTAAAACATAAATAAATAGTGTCAAATTAGTTTCAGTTCTTTTAACATCTTTATAAATTAGGATTACACTTCCCATGTTAAGGAATAAATATTTAATCAATTAGAAATTTCTGTTCAAAATTAATTTGTTGCAATGAGTACCTATTTGGTTTATGTGATTTTAATAGCCAAGTACATAACTCCAAATAACAATAATGACGTGCGAAATATAAATAAATTGCATACATTGTTTGACTTTTTATTGGAGCTTTATACTCGTTTGTTCGGAAAATATATTAGCCAAAATACAATAAAATTTCATTTACCTCCATATAGAAACTTATATTCTGGGCATATTCCGTAAAAAGCAGAAAATTCAAATTTCAGTTGAAGATGTGTTTGAAAAGAGGATTTTTCATTTTTTTTTCTATTGCACGGCATGGCTCCGAGGCTCGTAAGCTTTGACAAATTCTATGAGCGGGTCGGCAAGTGGAAAAAAAACATTTTATAGAAATGTCATATCAGTATGCTGAATTTTTGAATTGTATAGTTCTAGGATTTCAGTAGGATTTGAACATTCTAAAGGTACAGTTAAAAAGTGAGTTATTACAAAACAGAGAACATAATATATTTAAAATATTGTTAATTTCGGACCGCCATTTGAATTTATTAGAATACCCATTCCCATTTTTTAACATTACTTATTAATAATCTTTATTGTGACACTTCTATGGTAAATCAGTAATAAAGCCCGAACTTAATGCTTAATGGCATTTTCTACTAGTCTCTATTAGATATGCGTTACAAATTCTAAAGTCTTAACATCAATGTTGACGTTTTAATGATTTTCACATTTTAGTGTTCACTGAATGCTAG
>DVPG01000306.1:0-10549 GCA_018239085.1 Yanguna spatiosa spatiosa
GTGCATCTTTGCAAACAAGTCACAATATTACATTAAAAATATGAGCAAATTTATTGTGGAGCTGAAGTTACATCACACCAAGCATGTTTATCATTTAGATAATCATTTACCAACACACATTATAATATCGTTCTTATGTGCTTTTTCATTTATTGCCAGTACAGCGTCTTACCTGTGTCCAATTTTAAATAGGGTGGAAAGAGTCTTAGTGTCAAATTGCTACTCTCAGGATCACAGATAAGGTACTATGCCATCCTTTGCAAATTAAGCTGCATCGCCTGCCTCAGCATGTGCCGATGCTTCAACTGAAATAACCATGCAAGTTCCAGAAGAAAAAACCTAAATACCACAGGGAAGTCCACGATGATAATTTTTGTATGTATCTTCGTGAATTATTTCCTACTTATTTCCGATATGTCTTCCTTATTTTTGCAGGAAAGAATTATTTTATTACTTTACGGACGCATGTATTTCTTTATGGACGAAAATTTTAAATTTACTATAATTCTTAACATTTATAAATCAATTAACGGTTATAATCGTAACCAGGTATCGTTTGACGTTTTGCGAAAAAAAAAATGATTACTGTTGAAAGCTAAGGATAATAGGTATTTTGATTTTTTTGGATTAAATACCCTGAGTACTATAGATAAATCGTGACTATTACAAATAGTTACAAATTTTAATCCCTATCGTCATGAAATAGTATTTTGAAAGGATGCGTCATTCATAAATTCAAATACTCAGCAGTTTTATAACGGTACATAACATTGTGAAGTTTTGTGGCGGTAAATGTAGCTTCTCTTTAGAAATGCATCTAAAACTGCTGCACTCGAAAGTTTCATCAACTTTTTAGATAATCATTAGTTACTGATAAAATCATAACTAAATAATAGACAATACTCAAGCCTAGTAGTAAAGTAAAGGAATATTAGAAACCCAAGTGACGAATTTCACAGCAAAAATGCATTAATTTATCAGTCGTGTAATTTGAAAGTTCTTCAACTTCCAATAAAATTGGTGCTATTTATAATATGCGTAGTCATGCTAAATGTTAACTGTATTCGCATTTTACATCAGAATATCTATACTGTGTAACAGTTTTCTAATAATAATAATAGTCTATGTGCTTTCTTAATGGCTATTTAGAGAAAAATTAAAGCAACGTTCATTTCTACTTGCCGTCACATTGCGCAAAGATAAAAAGCGTGTCACCATGATATTATGCCAGCCTTCTCTAAAAATATTCAAATAAACAGGAGAACGGAAGGAGCCTGCAGCTCAAGGGTTTGCTTGCCTCTTCCTAGGAAAGGTTTAAAAGAAAATTTAGCATAGCGGTGCACCACTCACCTAAAATGAACGTTTAAAACGCACACTGTCATCCAGACGCTTAGTGAGACCAAAATCATCGTGAACAGCAAGTACTTCCCTAACAATGGTATAGCCAGAGACGTTGGCGGTATAATTTCGGCCAACAACAGGAAAAACACTGTCAGCGATACCAGTATCGAGATGCTTAACGATATCTACGAGAGAAAGAGATACATATAATTTACCTGAAATGGACGTTTAGTATGCATACAGTGACCCAAACGCTGAGCGAGACGAGTATCATGGTGAATAGTAGATATTTCCCAAGCAAGGGGATCGCCAGGGAGGTTGGCGGGATGATCTCGGCCAAACCAAGGAAGAACACAGTGAGGGACACCAGGATGGAGATGCAGAGCGATATCTAAGGGAGAGAAGTCCTTTTTGAGTTAAACATTTAACAACCGATCGCTGTATGGACGGTATTGTCTTTCCACTGCGTGTCAAGGCTGCTACAAATTTTAATTTTTTTATCTAACATCACGTTTGTAAGATCGTTTTGAATAAATCATTAATTTCCTTAATCCTTTTTAAACTTTGCTGAAGCTCTGCAATAACACCATATTAATTTCATCAAATTACAAATAAATTATTCGTCCAATAATGTGATGTGACTATTAATAGCAGACTTAGAATAGCCTCAATTTGCTTCATTTATTGAACTTCTGCTAAATATATTTGAGATTTAACAAAATCATTTATAAATTTGTAACACCTTAATGAGATTCGTTTCTATTATCAGCGGCAAATAGTCATTTACTTTTGCTGTAAACTAAGCTGTTGTAGTGACAAGAAAGGATAGTGACTCTGAAAGCAAAGCTTTAAAAACAAGTACAATTACATTGGTAATAAGGGTTCTTAATAAAATACTTAGAATATAAATGTATCTACGAGAAAGCCAATTGGAAAACAAAATAAAATGATTTTGAACACTAACACATTCCGTAACAGCGGCCGTTTGGGCAGAGTCGTCATTACTTATCGTTTTGTCGGACCAAAGATGCTAAATTGCAATGGCTTTGAATAGTTAAACTTAGGGTATGCATCTTGCAGAATTATCTGAAGTAATGGATATAAATTGACTACAATTGTCTACAAATGTAACAACTTTAAATAAAACGTCACAAAGTTCATCTTCCACGATAACAGTATCCATGTACAAAGCTAGCACGATAAGTAAATTGGAACTCTAATGCTGTACGAAATACCTAATAATGCAAAAACGTAGTGTTGGTAGTAAGTAGGCTGCATCCTGCATCCTTTCTTCTATCAATTATCCTAGGATGTATGTTACATGTAATTGTGTTTGAAAGATTCGCTGAGATATAGTCTACTAAAGTAGATGATGAAATGTCAATGTTGTCTAAATGACCTGACTCTTGCCATTCTGGTACCGACAACTAATGGGATTTAAATATTAAATCATATTATCTAAATTCGCATTTAAATATTTAGTCATATTAAAATCCCATTCCTAATTGAAAAATCGCTTCTCCATATAACAAGACCGAGCAATAGATAGAATCGCACCGGTAAATGTAGAGGAAATGATTGAGGATATAATAGGCATTGATTTGGTAGGAGAATCTTTAATAGTTTCAATAAGCCTGATAATCGTGGAGCAAGCCTGTAAGTGTAATACGTATGCCGTACGTATGTTATGTGCAGTGTGAGGCAAAATTTGTATGAATGAATAAGCCCAATGATATAGTGTATTTATACCAACTATTAAATTTTTTTTACTGATCTGTGGCTAAAGTCACGTATTTTAGGTTCCAATGTTTGCATTTTAGTGAAATGCCAAGTTCCCAATAATGTCTGAAAAATTTTAGAGCCACTAAAATAAAAAAAAAGTTGTTGTTGTGAACTCTTGTATAAAAATTAATTTTCTCCAATTCATTTATCTAATTTTCTTTAATAAATAATCAATTAATAAAGCGTTGTTATTGAAATATTCGTCAGTCTTTTCTCTTTTCATTCATGCTAACGAATTAAGAATCCATTACCTATTTATGTCTAAACGCTAACGCAGTACCTCCGATGTACATAATGTTTCCAATTAAAACAGAAATGCACTAGATCTAACGTACTAAGATTTTGCGTTTCATCGAAACCACATACACAATATTGCCAATTAGTATACCTATACACACTACGAGCAGTTGAGAGTTTAACTGTAAACCATCTAGAAGTTTCTAAGCGTGTACTAAACATTGTATATCAGTAAGTGTCGATTTGGACCTATGTATGTGGAAAGACAATATTAAATGATGTGCAAAATAATTTTGATGACGCTAACACACTCACACATGTTTCTAATGAATCAAAAAAGACTGCAATTGGATGTCAGAGACGAGAGGCGGAGAATGGTTGGATGAACGGATTGAAGGATGGAAATGAGCATGCCCTAAACTAAGCTATCCCACACTTGAAGAACATCAAAAACGTTTGAAATGTTATTACCCACACCTGTCTTTAAATAGATTCAATGATGAGATTTTTTTAAAGACCTGTAAGACAATCAATTTTAAAAGGTTCTTTATAGCTTTTGATGTCCGTTCAATTAAAAAAAATACCACATTATATACAAGATGTACATATAGTCACATCGTAATCTTTTATAATTATTTTCTCTAGCAAATGCACCATGATATTTCACACAGACACCAACAACAAATTTTTTACCTTCTCCCCCGAATCGGACGGCAAGTAAAATACGAGAACGGTCAAGAATGTCAGACCAACGCAGGGTATGATCAGATTAACGGTGTAGAATAAGGTTTTTCTGCGCATTGTGAGTTTGAATGTGATGTCTGAAACAAATAGAAAATACACTTAAATCTGCTTATAATACACATCCTACCAGGATGACACAATCCCTCATTGATGCTCTTATCTTCAGACTGAGGGGCATCAAAACAGAACCAGCAGATGTAGGAAAAATACATTTTACGTATTTCTAGAATCGACTCACCGTAATACCATACAAAAACTTCGGCATTTAAACCATTTGGTAATTTATAAATTCATAAAATCTACCGAAGCTTTATTAAGAATCTCATGATGTGGTACAATAGTTTTATAGTACTCTATTCAGTCATATATCTTGTGAGATTATAATATTTACACTTGAATGAACTTAATCGTATCTCTCCAATAATAAAATAATGCAATAGTGAAAATGATTAATTTTTCAGAATTATGTATTATAAAAAAATTGCTTTTTAACCTGATTCCCCATTTTTGAAAAACATAAAAAATAGGTACACAATGTACCTGAAAACGGTTCTGGACAGCAGGGATAGTATTCCTCGTTCCGCGTAGCCGGCACCTCAAGTATATCCCATTCAACGGACAGGTAGAACTCGCTGAGGTCTATGCCAACGTGGACGAGGCTGCTTCCGGGCAACTGGTCCATATGTTTCAGGTCCACCTATCATGAATAACCTTGAATTATATACGTATACGTAACATCACGTCTGTAATCTCACCACCTATTCCATGATGGGACGTAAACTTAACAGGTGAATTATATGTTTAAGAATCATTATAACATGCTCTACGTATTTATTTGCAACAATAGTGTGTTGTAAAATAAGTATAGAAGACGTGCATGCTATGAAACAAAAATCTCCTCGAGGAATTGTGAAAATATGTTGAACATTCACATTGAACCTATAAAAATTGAGGTCTAAGGCAAAAGTGTCTTACTACTCCTGACAACTACTCATCATCATCATCATCACCATCATCATAATCACCATCACCATCATCATTATCAGCATCATGAGGCTATTCCCGTTCACTGCTGAACATAGCCCTCTCCAACAGCACGCCACTGAGGTCGACCTTCAAATCTACTACTTCAATACTACTACTTTAACGCGTAGTGCATCTGAACTGATAGTGTTAAGTGTCAACTATACATTTTAGTTCGATAACATAAAACCTATTTACTACCCCTTTTAGTTCTGTATTATAAAATCTATTTACCACCCCATATGTAAGTATGCCACTGAGCACCATGATATACCTAATAACACTAGGTGGTTTTAAATAAATTATTCAATATTCAATTTGCTGACACTGTCGTTATTTTTTTATATCTGGCTCTCCGTGTTTTCTCCCTATCCCGTAAGGGATCTAACGTGAGGATATGTATGGTTGTTTTTTATTTAAAAAGCAACATTTTCTGTCTTTATTTATTTACTTCTGCTATTTTTACTGTTTCTTTTTATATATCCCATTTTTTTCATTCTTACAAATTCTGAATCCAATCTAAAATATAATCGAAGTTCGAGAAGATATCGAAATAACTGAGTCGAATAATCACCACGAAGACTATTTAAAATGAAATATATTTTATCCAGTACCGTGGTCAGAACAAAAATTTACAAAGAAAGTTAACCTGCTGAATGGTACGACTAAATAGTTGCAACGATTTAACTTACATATGTGCATGATAGGCTAGCGTTGGTTTGCCAACCGTACTTTTTTCCCAGGATATATCCTGGTTTGTGTTCTTCCCTGAGATATCCTGGATAGTTTTTTAAGTAGCGTCCTGGGTTTTCAAAGCGACCTCATAAGGTCATGTATTTTAAAATTCGCCCCTCTTGCAGTTACTTTACGTATAAATAATTATGATTATTGTTAAAGATAACTTGAATTTCATTTAATCTTATTTCACTACATATTAATTCAACGATTGCTACTGTATTACTTCGTCCGCTTTTTAAATTAAATTGTCCTAGTTTTTCTTCAAATTCTAGTTTTTGACATTTTAATTTGGCAACCTTAGATCAGCGTATGGGCGGGATCGCGCCTGATGGGAAACGCAAATGCATCCTAAGATGAACCACGCATAACACATGTCGAGGAAAAGTCTAGTCTTATTTTGAAAAGTTCTGGATTATGTATACTAAACTGTGCAACAAACCTGGGCGCCATTGTATGTCCAGGAGCCGAACTTCATAAAGCAAGTCTGCTCGTCGAAAGGGAAGTATTCCACATTGATCTCACAAGATGACTTGTAAATAGCAGGCGGCTTCCAATTAACTTCGCCCGTAAATTTCAGCGTGGCTTTTGTCATCAACGTCACCTGTAATGCAGAGAATGTTTTTTGTTATTATAAATTAGGGATGACCAAAATTTTACAGGGAAATTTTACGTTTTTCAAATAATTTGTATTGATTGGCCAATATACCGGATGTATATTATTTGGTTTTTGCACGATATTATTATTATTATTGGGACATTACACCATTAAATTGCCTTTACGTGGTAGACAGACGACCAAATGGCAATTATCTCGATCTTTACAAACCTGACGTGCTTTTCGTAAAATAAGATAATACTATCATTATTTCATTTCCTTGTGTTAGTTATTATGAAACGAATGTTTTATTTGAAAACCACAGCTTTAACATATTAATACTTAACGAGTGGTGGCAAACACGACTACTGACCGGGAGTTCCTGGGTTTGAATCTTGAAATTCATACTAGTGGCTCGGATTGTGGATTTGTGCCCAGTGTAAAACAATATTCACACCCCCTATTCTATAATGAGGCTTAAACTATAACTCATGAAATGTGTGAGTGTATTAAACACCTCTGCCTATCTCATCGAGGATCATATGCGTAATTTTACGTTGGTTATGATACTTACTTCATAATTTCCATCCCAGTTATTGTACAAGACGATGTCAGGCAGCCAGATGTGTTCAGAGGGCACGTACAGCATCTCAAGGCCGCCATAGTCCTCCGGATTCCATTGAAGCTTATAGTCGAACCATTTCTGAAATAATAACACAAGACAAAATAGAAACGTGTTAAATTTCAATATTCCGATTGGCAGCACACTTGAATTTGTGTTCCGACCTGAGAAGTGTAGTAAATATCATCATCATCATCAGCCTATTGCGGTCCACTGCTGGACATAGGCCTCCCTGAGGAGTTATGCCGATAATCCCCACGCTGGGCGTGAGGGTTGGGGATCGCTGAGCACAGCCACTCGTACCGTCCACGCTGCTGTCTATAGGTAGCCAGGGCATTTTTCGGGGAATAATTAGTAAATACGGGAAGATATTGTCTATAGACTTAGTCCTGTTTCCAGTAACATAACTAAAAGATACTTGAAAACGGTGGCATTTTCCGTTATTTATTTCATAAAATGCGGATATAGTACTGTACGCTTTTCCAGGCGTTTGAACCACGACCCCAACGGTACAAGAGCAATGTCACGCTTTCATTACTTTATGTGTCTTTAAATCCTTGTTCAGCTGTGGTGTGATACCACACTGTTGATAATCGATTAAAGTTTCTAAGAAAGTAGTCGTGACCTGAATTTAAATATTGATATCCCAGCACAAAACGGTACCACTTTGACAGTAAATAAACGTTAGACGGGAGAAGTTAGGAATATAAAATGCTGCTTATTTTAGTATAAGTAGAACAATAGACACTGACCTGTTCCACCCATAGATTTGTGGTCATGACTTGGTTCTTCAAATTGACCTCCATTAGCTGAGACAGCTTGAGACCGAGCCGCACTGTCAAGATATCGGTCACATTGGTCACCGGTCGAATTAGTCGATTGTAGTTGCTGAGCAAATCGTCGTAAAGTCTTTTTACGTCTGGATTCGCCTCTAAGAGTTTCACACCTGAAAACAAGTTGTTGTAATTTTATTATATATATAAATATTGGGCACAAATTTTATATTATGATCACAAAAACTGGACCACCCTTAATATTAATTTAAATATTCATTCGCACTGACCGATACAACAAATATACAGAATTATCAAGCCGAGAAGAATAATAGCATTTTTTTATTTTTACATTTATATTTTTTTATTATTACATTTTTACATTTATATCTAGGAATATTAAATGTTTTTTGATTCAGATACACGAGAATGTCCTAAAGGGTAATTATTGGAATTTATTAACGCCAACTGTGCACGGCTAATTAAAATATCTTATTATAAATAAATTACAACTTACCCAAACATCTGTACGTATAACTGAGCAGCAGCCACAACACTCCGATCTTCATTATGCTTAATTTATTATATTTTATATTTATTTTATTTTATGAAGTTATTTATGAATCCGAGATGCTGTACGCACACCCGAGATGAAGTCGGTTGCCACTCGCGCACGCGAAATCAATATTTGCGACCCTGCGCTTGTGTCGTAGAACCCATAGCATTCAAGTTTCAACACTGCGTTAAATAGAACCTTATAATATAACCTGTGCGACTACAGCGCTCGTAGAACCCGTGGTGAGATTTGTAATTTGCAGCATATTACAGATTCATGTTACTTCGACTTTAAATAGATGACTTAACCGTTCATAGATGGCGCTGTAAAATTATTTTATTCAGCTGTGCTACACAAATGCACACGAATTAAAAACATTAACAACATCACCCTGATCAGTTGTTCCAAATTTTCTATTTATATAATTAAAAAATGGCCAGGAACTTACAGTCTTAGTTATTAACAACAAGAGCTATGAGTACTGAATATAACATATTTATTCAGTGTTTCCCCGTCTTTTGATGGTAGAAAAGTTTGCTTTCAAAATTTTTTATTTGTTCCCATAGACGTTCGAAATTCATTGCTATCGTTGTTCTCCTTCCTCGTTTTACCGTTAGATGTCGTTGTTATCAGCCGGAAATGCAAGACAATATTTTTATTCAAGTAGGTAGTAACAAGAGCCGATTCAGTAATACATTATATTATAAGATGTAACTCATGTAACTGAATTAATATTGGCATATTTAGTTTTTACAATATTTTAAGCGGGTCTCGCCAATAGCTGAGATGAGTAAAATCATAAAATATTTTAATTTAAAAACTGACCGGAATATATTTATTGAGATATCCGAATAAAGGTAAGATAAGAAAGCCAAACATACTAATTAATATATTCGTTTTATTTTACAGGTGTACTTTAAAAGAATGTAACAAATAACTAAACAGTTTGAATAATGTTTCAATAAACAAAATTACATTTAATACTAAAATTAATACCCAACAGATCGTATATGACAATGGTGTTTCACATTACTGATTCAAAAATAACTTTTGCATCACATAAGAGGCAGAAAAGTTTTATTGTCCTGATATTTGCATATTTAAAATTTCGCTAAATTAATATCCATTCGGATTCCTTACCGAACTGAAACATAGGTTCCCTTACTAAAATCTGTATAAGGAAGACATGGCTTAGTAATATTACTAAGCTACAACTTGACCGTACTATAACTATTATATCTAAAGTCATATATAAAACTGACAATCAGTACCTATACAGTTAACTTGAGCCCTTAACATCGACACAGGCTGTTTGGAAAACTTATTTCGTAACAAACACAAACAGTGAAGTAGGAAATGGAAGTTTCTAATGACATCTAGGTTCCTGAACGATGTTTCAAATCACACGAAAATTATGTTTATTGACGTTTCTTCGTTATTAATAAACATTTTGTACAGCTTGCTGTTATTATAAAAAGAACTTTAGCAATCTTACCCTAGATTATAAATATTTATAGCACATTGCATAAAATAGACATTTAAACGTCTTATTTTAAAAAGGATGGAACTTTGATAGGATGGGGGAAGTTGGAGCAGCAAAGAGACCATATCTTGGCCGACCCTCTACTCGCCGCCCGGTGGGTCGACAAAGATATCGCTGGAAAGACAAAGTCGCCAAAGATCTTAAAGAGGTGGAGGTTCCCGACTGGTCAGATCTAGCAAAAAATAGGAAAGAATGGCGTTTTTTGATATCGGAGGCTAAGATCATTCGGGTCGCTGAGCCAGCGTAGTAACTAAGTATTTTTCGAACAGACATACATGTTTTCAAGGCCATTGCCTGTACGAACAAAAACAAGGTAAATATAACCTTCAAAATTGACCTATTATCAGCAATACATACATATATTAATAATGTTACAATTTTCAACAAATGTATCTTAAAAGGTAATTCAAATTTAAATTAAATTAAAATTTAATAACATAAAATTAAATTAAAATTTAATAACATAAAATTAAATTAAAATTTAATAACATAAAATTAAATTAAATTGTCTATTTGTAACACAGTTATGCCTTATTACGTATATCCGGTATTTTGAGCAATTTGACAAAAATATTTAACATCAAGACTCTGATTA
>DVPG01000307.1:0-10536 GCA_018239085.1 Yanguna spatiosa spatiosa
TTCCTGCCAAATTTCAAGTCTCTAGGCCTTATATGTAGTTCCAGAGATATCGTGACGAGTCACTATAAACATAAAAAATCATATATATATAGTACTGCGCAATAATAAAAAAAACTAAATAAACACGGGTGAAATAAATTAAATATTTTAAATTATCATCATAATATGGTTAGTTAAAAATATACTTACGTTACCCTGAAGATAATTTCTTTAATTGTTTCGACGATAGCTGACGTAAATACTCATCAAGATTAATTAATAACTACATACAAATAAGATTATACTGTCGCTTAGATTTAAATACGTACTTATTTATTTTATTAACTTTTTTTATATATTATCTTTCAATCTTTGCTTTTAATTTTTCATATCGGTGGTACCAGTTCAATTCATTTATCCTTTACTTAATTATTTTTTATTGTATACCTTATCAGGCATAACACAACGCGAAACTAATAACTAATGTAAGGCTTAGTAACATTCCCCACGAGTCAATCTCGTCAATTGTGTAATGTACCAAAATCACCATAATGTTATGTTACTTTAGCATTCACAAAGTAGTTCATCATTCTTTAAATAATAATACTGAAGAAGTTGGGCCGCGCGTACATTTAAACTCAGAAATTTCATGTTCAATATCATTTTGAAATTTTGAGAACATAATAGTTATTGTTATTTTACTTTTACATTATTCAATTTAATTACAGAACGTGGAATTCAACAAGCATACAGGGCCTCGTATAACCGACTACCTTAACTCAATAAAATGTGCTTGTGTTATATACATAGGCACTATAGATATTTATTTTAACGGTACAGATGTTGCCCGAGAACGTGCGTAGCCTTTAGATAAAGAAGCTAAAACAAATATTACTCTATGCTAATCTGTGCCGAAGGTCTCGGCTCGGGTTTACTTTGCCTATATTAATATTAAAATGAGAACTTACCTACACACACGCCTAGCCGGCTGATAAATAGGCGGCACGCTATTGTCTACGAATGGTGATACTGGTGTTTGTTTAAGAGGAAACTGGGTCTTGATTTAAATCCTAAAATAATTACCGTTTCCTTCGTTTCGCTTCGTTATAAATATTAAACATGCCTAGCAAATAATTTTTCAAACCCTAGTTATATTATATATATATATGTATGTACATATATAGATAAAAACAATGAAAATTGTAATCGTTTTTCGCTTCCTATTCCACAGCGCTATTATTTTTCCATCAGAAGTTATTTATTATTTTTCATAATTAAGAAACAGAAGAAGTAATTGCAGTGTGTAATCACATAACAATGGGTTATTCATTTCAGTGACAATAAATAACTGCCCGCTCGCAAGAACATATTAGGCTATAATAAATAATCTTTTTCAGAATTGTTATATCCTTCACATTCTATGGCCATTTTGTTTTGTATATTATATAACAAGGAACATAGACCGACTCACATATAGTCACATAATCTAAACAAAATATTAGGATAGTAATCACGTACCACCAGCGATGTCACAAACACGCTGTCTGTCTGTCTCAAGTGCTCTTAGTCCAAATTTACAACATCCGCAGCACTGACATTATACCATCACATACATACCTCTTGCGATCAAATATCACGCCTTATAACGGTGAATGAAAACATCATGCGGTAAGCTATGCTTGCACCTTGAAATTCTCCACAATGTTTTCCATGAGCGTGTGAAGTATACAAATGGATTTTTTTAACAATAAACCCGCGTTTGTTTACAATTTCACCTGACAGAATAGATAGAAAATGCCTGTTCACTATACTCCTCAGTAGTTCCAGGTTGTGCGAGTCGGGAAGAATAGACGCCGGCAGTGAGTTCCACTCTTTTGCAGTCTGCAGCAGAAACGATTTAGCGAAACGCTTCATCCTACTCAGATGAAGAGATGTAAGATACGGATCGTAGGCTGCGGTACGTCTTGAAAACTGCTATAGCTAAAAAAATGCTATTGAAAACTGCCAGACGTCGAAGTCGGCATCTGTGCTCAATTCCATCACCAGACAGATACGTTAGGCCACCATATTCAGGAGGAGGCATATTATGTTCAACAATAAAACGATAAAGACTGCGATTAGATGATATGACATACATACAATACGATACACATGGACATCTAAACTCTTTTTTTTGGTTAACACTGGATCACTTCGTCAAACTCATCAATACCGTACATAATATCAATACAATGTTAAATTTCTCACCACAGTCATAACAATTTAATCTAATATTTTTATCTGCAAGAAAAAAACATACAAAAATAGGTATTCGTGACAAGCCTATAACAATCAAACAACAAAGTAGACGTTTACAACGTTTAAAATTACAATTCAATACATTTTATTGATGTAATGACTAAATTACTGAAAAAAAATGCTAAGGACGTGATAGTTCAATGTCTACTTATACATACATATAGTAGTACCTACATACAGATATCCTTGCTGTCGTTGCTTGAAATTTGGCAAGTTCGATGTAACACAGGAGTATTTGCGTCACCGCTATTTTTAACTATAGTCAGGATTTGAGCAAATACCGTCTCGAGCCGTTAAACACTAGAGCAATTTTCTAATCACGGCCTTTTACACTTATACAAGTATAAATTATATGATGCGACCTCACTCACACTTACGCCAAACAGTGTTCACTCTCGTTTTCAAATATACCTGATGTAATCACTTATCGCATTGGGCGTTACTTCGTCTTTTCACATGCGTACTTATGTATATATACGTGGCCACAAGCCTTCTCTATTGCTTTATGACATACCTCACGCTTTTCCTCGTCACTTATGATCTATTAACTCTCACTTATCCGTAACTCTCGTGCCTAATACCTATCATTGTTTCGTATACAGTTCAGTGGTATACACTATAAATCATACATACACAATACATCACTATAAATATTTACACTTGATTAATTGAGCAAGTTCATGACAAAAAACAGACCACAACTTACCACACGCGAGCGCAAGGGAGGAAAATGACAAAAGAAAAAAATTATTGGCTTCAAATAGCGATTGACCCCATTGATTCCAAATGCGATCGATTTCTTAAGATTTTATATGTAGTTTTTCCATGGAGTAACAATACTTCATTATTTTATTTTTCTTTATTTTAGTTTTGTTCTTTATATTTTTTTTCTCCCTATCGATATTTTCCTTTTAAATTTCGCACACCCTACCCCTCTTCCTTCTAAAATTATTTTTTTCTCTTACTATGCACATAGGTTGCCTGGAAGAAATGGCTACTTGAGCGAGAAGGCCGCCTATTGCACACTCCTTTTCTTTTTCTTCCTACTACTACTACTACTCTACTTGGCGCTTAGACAACGCGACCTATACTAATATTGGCATATATTTGTACATTATATATGTAATAGGTCATCAATTTTGTCTGTTTGCTAGTACATTAATCCTGCTAATCCCGAAGTCTGCTCTGAAGGAACAGACTGCCTGTTGTCTTATGTGGCTATGTACATTGATGTTGCTAGACGCGAAAGCAATGATAAAATATTATCTAAATGATTAGACACTCCAAAATTCATAACCAGTGTGAAGTACTTGAAAATTTAATCGGCCCCGTTTTGTACTAGTAAGATTTTAAAACTAAAACTAAAATAAAGAAATTTAGTATGCTTATTCGTATACATACTCAGGAACATGGATAAAAATATCATTATTTTCTTATATTTATTAAAGCTACAAATCAGGCTAGGTTTTTAATAAGGCTATCGTCGATAGATTAGAAACGAGAACGAATTGTTCAAATTTTAAAATAAACTTATTCCGTATTAAACCATATCGAAGATTAATTGGATCATCTCCCAATAGTAGCTCCAAAACGTATTATCTACTAGATAGTGAGTAGGTACTGTGTCTACTAGAAAACAAATACTAATGTCATATTTAAAAATAATTTATACACTATAAAGACATAACATTACAATGTAACTAACCACCGCTTGTACATTTCCTTGTAAACGTATAGAAATAGATAAATCTGTGTGGTTTATATGTCACAGCGATACAGTGATTATGATCGGATTCAATAGTATACATTTTCTGAGCGTTATCTCAAATGCACAGCGAACCCAACACGCAGAAGCAATAACATTACTATCGCGCTCTTTATAATATCATAATCAGTTATTATTATCATCGGGAGCACTGATTGCAATTGATTGTTTAATGTGCACAAATACGATATACCCAATTCCCTATATATATAAAAGTTACCAAATCCATTACATTATACAATAAGCGACAGTATCGCCAGCTAGCTTTAATACATCTAATGAAACAGTTTTAATTTGCACATGACGTTCCGAGCGGGAACACAGTACAAAAATGTTGGTAATATATACGAAACGTCGTAATAATAATAGTAATCATTATAGAATCAAAAATATGATCATCTCACTTGACCGTAAACTTTTAACACACAAGCGTAGGCAGTTATGAATAGTGGGTAGCAAGGAGCTGCCGTTATCGAACATAAAAAACAACGAGACCCAATATTATAATCACATACTTTAATTTCGCGTATAAAAAGTAAAAAAAAATTAAAATACAGTGGACTGAAAGTGAACTATACGAAACCGTAAATAAAACCAATATTTACAATTAACACCACTGATAATATGGGGAAAGTCACTAAACAAATTGTTTGTATACCTGATTCTGTGGACTCTGAGATACCAATCGTACCCCACTGAGCTCCAGCGACCTGGGATCCAACGACCTACTACGGGGTTTATCCGAGTAAAACACATCCTCGTCCCTCTTGCCCTTCTTCCATCTAAAATAATTCGACATCACGTCGCACCGGCACCCATCACATCTAACATATTAACACATGACTTTTTTGTTAACACTTTTATCGTGTACGGACCAAACGCGGTGTTAGCACAAATTCGTAAATGTGACGCGGTTGGAACGCAAAGGCATCTCCTTAAGTACTGAGCGATAACGTAGCCGTCACGAGACGTTCGTCAGTTATGCAACGCAGGAGTACGACGAGCGCGGCCGACGACTGATGCTCAATCCGACGAAGGACTGAGAAGTGACACCGGAGGACGCGCTAGCGCAGCTCGCCAGGCCTCGCCGATCGGAACACCCGTCTGACCACACTCCTAATCGCGCACACGGTCCAAACGCGACTCGACATGATTAATTGTATTTTTAAAATTTTTCTATCCGTTATCTCAACATCACTACATTTCGTTCGTTTAAACACCTGTCGCAAGCCCTCTTGTATAAAACACGGTCACTGACACTTTATTGTTATGGTTTTAACATAATCTATCAAATTGATTGCGGGCTGTCGTTGATATCAAGATTTTATTATTAAAACTCTTCTGAAACACATGCACACTATCACAGCTCAGCTCCGTTTAAATTCATTTATGTATATAATAAGGAAATTAACTTAAATATCCTCACATAATTTATTGCTAAATGACTAATTATTACTGAGAAACAGTATGTTGCAAATGCTTAATAAAAAAAAATGTTGACCACATCACGACTTTAATTACTTGAATAAGAAGCGAATTGTAAGAAAAATTTAAAAATGAAACTTCAGTAAACGTCACTAAAGTTTATTTGATTAGGCAGGACTGTACCAGGTACTACTTTAAAATAATTTCAGAGAAAAAATGTAGGACACAATTTTTGTTCTCTTCCAAATCATTATAAAGTAAAATTTGATCTAGACATAACTGTATTTTTAGTGTCATTTTTTTGTTGTTTTGCGTTAAGTTAAATTAAGTTGTGGATTTTGTGATTTCCATGAAGCAAAACCCGATATTATATTTTTATATCTGATCAAGGGACATTTATGTAATAAATCTAATCAGAATTATGTTTGTCATAATGCAATTGTAGATAAATAGGAAATAGGCTCATAGTAATAAAAGTGTAAAATGCTTTACAATTGCATTCGCCTATACAATGTATATCTCAATGGACTAACAAGCAGGATTGCACTATTATTATTATTCTATATTACGCCAGTTCCTTTACGGGGTAAGCAGGGAATAGTGACAAATATCTCTAACCTTACAGACATGACGTGCTTCTTCAACATTCATCACGATATTCATCAGACAAGCAGATTTCGAAGAGTTCTCACTCCTCCATCACCCAGTATTTCTCATTTTTGATCAGATAGATGGATCTTGATTTCTCTCGGTATCTGCATCCATCACATCCCCCGCGTTGTATACCTATTTCATCAATCTTTAATTTGCCATTCTTTCTACATCCCCGAACCATCCTAGCAGGCCTTTTCTCAGTTAGTTTACCAACATTTCACAAGTAATTCTACCAATACTTAATCTCTTTCACACAAAGCAACTTCGGTTTAATGATCTCAAGTCTTCTGCATTATTCTACTTTCATCCCTTTTCTTAAATGCTCAACCCTCAATTAAAAAGACAAAAGACCCGTAAAGCGGATTTAGCGGTCTGTATCAAGGGTGGGAATTATATAGGCTATCAAGAGTGGGCCTTATATCGGGGGCTATCAATCAGGATCAAATGAAACTTAGGATGAAATCAATCATACTTTTTTCTGCATTCATTTTCCAAGTACACGTAACAATGTCCTTATGATGGATCGCTGTGTTGGCCATAAAGCGGTTTCATTCCAGACATTAATCAACTAAATTACTACTACTAGTAATTAAAATTGCCAACATCATTCACTCTCCTGTCTCTGTGTGGACCAAGAACAACTTCGTATTAGCTTCAGTCATGTCAAGAACTCGTCTTACCTACTTCCAAACCCTCTCTAGGATTTGGGTGACTACTGAACTAACCGGCGAATACACGGCTACCAAAAAACTGTAGTGACGTCAAACTTTATACGGACCCATACGGTCTTTACAAAACCATACCATAACCTTTCA
Source organism: Yanguna spatiosa spatiosa (assembly GCA_018239085.1). Lineage (NCBI taxonomy): Eukaryota > Metazoa > Arthropoda > Insecta > Lepidoptera > Hesperiidae > Yanguna > Yanguna spatiosa. The sequence continues at coordinate 6,937 of DVPG01000307.1, forward strand.
CACCAGAGACAAAGCGAGTGGACAATATTATGCCTACTCCAGCACTAGCATGATCGTTTCGTTACACACCGGCGCATAGAACTAAAGGTCTTCGGCATCACTGTCTTCCTTTTAGTCTCTGTTACACATAAAACATCCAGGCGTCTCTGACACATTACACCAATTATTTAATTCATCTTCTCTCGACTTCCCCCTCTCATGCTCCTAATGCCTATTTGGCGATCTCCACTTTTGGAAGATATCGATTTGAAGGTATAGACAAATTATTTCATATGTTCGACATATTAAAATGCATGGTGAGTCTCAAGTAAAGCTTATAAACTAAAATGAAAAAAATATTTTTAGGACATTGGCAAAGTGACAACGATTACTATTATTTTTCAGTTTGTGTGTTTCAGTTTTTCAGCACACGCCGATAGTTTTAGTGGACTATAAAGATGGTCCAAAAGGGTTATGTCCTGTACTGCAAATTTCTATATCGATTTATTTTCGAACTATTTTAAATTAAAGAAACATTGAATGTCACCTTTTTAACTCTATAAACTTTTTAAGATTCAAGGACTCATTAGCCCGACTGTGATTTTCTAAGCACAAGAGATAAGGAGAAATGATATAGAGTGATCTCCAGAATTTTGCATCGACCTATTATAATATTTCATGGCAATATGCAAAAATTGACAAAATTTATTTACTGCCTTTGAAAGTAAAGCGGGATATAACAAAATGTACATCAAGCTGGGAGGTCATGTTTATTAGTTAGGTTAGTGCGAGGTTATGTTTTGCGTAAGAACTCACGTAGAAACGTCGTCAGAACCACCTTGAGGAAATTCAAAATCCGTAAGGTACGAAGAAAATTCAAAAACGCGTGATTTAGTTCGTGTCTTATGCCCGTCAATTCTGCAAAACTTCTCGTACATAATAATATCGGACCAGTAGAGTTCTGTTTAGAGATTAGTGCAGAATTCTTCCCAATTAACTTGACGGTTTACAAAGAATATACAGAAGCAGAGAAAGATACATTTTGAAATTGCAAAACACCATTATGGTGGAAAACAAATAATGTTTTAAAAGATATGTTTGGGACTTAGTACAGCCTTGGGGGTGATCGGCGAAAGAAATCAATTCAGATCACTCACGAACAAAATGGTTTTACGGTACGGCCCCTGTTTCAATGAGAACTTTTTTGTTGCAGAACAATTTTGGTACCTACCGGAGCAACGACTATAAAAGAAAGTGCATAAACTGACAATCGTCGTGGTATGGAAGTGAAATATTATCACAAATAAATCACGCCTGTATCTCTCTGAAGAGCTAGGCAGAGAAATGTATAATAGTATACTTCCACGTTTCGAACTCAGAACCTGTCCACCACCTCTCCACGACTCAACCAATCAGGCAGTCAAATATATAAATAAAATATTTTTAGCATCTCTAGGTCGGTTGAAAAATATTTTTGATAGTTATTGAATAAGAAACTGTTTCTGTGTTATTGAGAGTTTTATATTTTCTATAACTTCATAGTAAAACAATGGTGGATCTATCTGACATTTTTTTTCCTTTTTATAAGTTTGAATGTAATTATATTGCCAATACTTCAACACTTTTAAAACTACATAGACAAAGAGAACGATATTAGCTTATTTCTTTACTCTAAAATTTGTTTCTCAATTAACTTTTTAATATATCATTGATGACCATCCGAATTCAAACATGCACATTTTATACAAAAAAATAAGTTCACCTGCGCACAACTTACATTCCATTGAATTGAAGTCATACAAAATGAAATTTTGAAGACCTCGATCACTGCTACTTACTGCGGCAATTGAAAAAATATCCCTTTTACGTCCTACGTAAAATATGTGAACGTCCTGTTTTGTTAAATTTGTTCACAATATTGCTGGCTGCAACCCTTTTCACATCCCACTTGGGGCCTGAATGAGGCGTGCGGATATTAATTGAACAATTAACAGATATTAATTGAACTTCTAATACCACAACTTATGTATATGTACAAGTGTGCGCAAAAGTTCAAAGATACTTACTGTTTACAAAATTATAATGACTCCCCAGGCAATATAGAATATATTCAGAAAACAAACAGCGGCCGAATAAAGTACATACAAAATTCTCTCCACTGGAAACCACTTAAATCATTTATCTAGATCAAATGTGAAACGATGACGGCACAGAAGGGCGTGATAGACCCCGGCGTGATTCTATTATCTTACTTCCTTTTTAATCAAAACAACCTACTCTCTATTGTACTACAACGTGGCAGAAGGACGCTCAATGTTTTGTTCGACACCAGCAGCGGTCTACGAACATCTCAGATTGTTGTTCCAATGTCACGAATTTAAATCAAATCGTGCCGCGTATTATAAAACATTTCCAACTGAATAACTGAATTACTCTAATCGGATAAAAATGTTCAACTAAAAAATCATTTAAAAAGAAAACAAAAAAGACAAAGTCAATAATAGTAAGCGTATCTTCTCTTGTTTTAAATTCTTAGTATTCAAGGAACACGTAATATAACCTAATATTATCAATTGTTTCTCTTTACCTCCAGCTAGCAGTCAGTGACCGCCTAGGAATAACGGTCAAAAAGCTATGAAAGACGAATTTAGGCATATGTTCTGGATCTAGATGTTTGTGTGGATGGTATTCGTGTGTTTTTCCGTGAGTTCAATAGAGGAAGCTTAGTATGCGACGGAGCGAGCGGAGCGGAGCGAAGCGGAGGCTGAATTGGGATTATAATTATTTTATTTAACGGTAATTTGTTACAATATATTATTAGCATGTGCTGTAAAAATGTGCCGCCAGTAAAGAAACAGATGGCAGAGCATTTGTTTTGATTTGTAAGCTATTCATGTCCATAAATGGTGTATTTACTAACGAGGATCTATGTATATCTATATATATTATAAACCGGCGTGCATGTATGAAGAGTGATGAATGTGGAAGAAGCACGGCAGGTCTGTAAGGAACAAGATATTTGGACTCCGTGCTCTCTGCCTACCCCATAAGGGACTTGGCGTGATGATATATATGTATGTTGATATTCTATCATCACGCCGGATCTCATACGGGGTCTTTAGCAGAGAGCGCACGAACTTAATGATTACTATATCGTTCTTCTTTATGTGACTACATTATATACTTCTTTAGTGCACTACATGTAGCTAAGTCATAATGAGCACAGTCTTTAAATATATGAGAACCTAGTCTTTAATAGGTATACATTTTCTAAAGTAATTGAGTTGGAAACAAAAGCAACAAAGGAAAATTCAGGAGGTGTAAACTGTACTCGGAAAAATGAGTGCAGCTCAGCTAAGTTTAGCCGGCATAATTACCATTTGCTATCATATTTCTTCCACGCTATAAACTACGCTGCGTTCGTCGGTCTGTAATTTATTGGCTTAATGACCACTTTTTTAGAAGAGAGGTCAGCAGTAAAACGGGAAATTAGTTGAGATAGAACTCTATACATTTCTCCTAGCTAGCCAATGAGCACTTCTAGCTTCGTTAACTCAGTGGAATACGTATTCGTTTTTGAAATTCACACGTTTTGATACTATTAAATGTATACGTGTACTC
>DVPG01000308.1:0-10530 GCA_018239085.1 Yanguna spatiosa spatiosa
GCCACTACTAGAAAATCTAAATTAGAAAAATCTAATAGTACCCGACCCGGGAATCGAACCCAGGACCTCTCGATCGGGAGTCGCGCTTGCAACCAACACGACCCACGAGGCAGTCAACTCACCTTCCATTTGTAACTCACCTCCTAAACATATCCTCGGTGACGATATCGTGTGGTGTTCTATTCTTTTCTTTATCTCCATCTTGAAACTTAGTTAGGTCTTCGTTAATAAAATTGCCTTTGCCCTCTAAAAACTAAAGATAATTATCATTTACATTGCTAACTGCTATTTTTTGGTGTCGACTCGGGAGGTTTAAAGCGAGATAATTATGGCGATTTTTTTGTTTCGCAACTCGTTCTATATAAAAACGATCATAAAAACACATTAAATATACATCTTTGTAACCGATTTCTTTATATGTACATTATTATTCGTTTGACGACGATATAAATTAATACAATAATTTTTCATAGGAATTTACCAAAAAGCTGGTTTTAAAAGTGATTTTGAAGGACTATATCTCTTTAAAAAATAATGCCATGTAAGACAAAATTTTCATCTGGCCGTAACCTGTAACATATTATGTGCCCAAAGCACAAATTACACCAGAATTTTGGATAATGCATAATATTTAAGGTTTAGGGATTCCAACTGTTACAGTTCATGTTACTGCCAGTTTCTGCTCTTCATTAGTACCCAAGATTTACCCAAGCGTCTTTGGCACGTTTAACAAACTCCTTCGCCTCTGTGTCGGCTGGATGATTGCAAAGCACGGAGCAGGCATGTGAAAAAGGGTTGTAGAGTCCTGCGTAGGGTCTCAGCATGAACGGAGCGGGCGTTACCTCACACCGGAGTTCCACATTTGACTGAAATGAAAACATATAATTTTTGCTTTGTGAAATTGATACAGAAGTATTACCTATTGGCCCCCTATTTGTTCAAAGAGTAGGTAAAAGATTATTATTAGTCTGTAGGTATTTTATATATGGATTTCCCGCGTTATAATATGGGAAGATTGCGTGGTCGAATTAACTAGGTAAGTCTCATCTTAAATAGATCATAATAGATGGCAAGCTTATGATGAACATAACATGTTCAGTTTCGACTATGAGCGGGTACTGCAGTAAATAATTGTAAAATCTAAACGAGTAATATAGTGTAAGAGTTATGTAGATATTCCCCTCTACTAATACCTAATTACTTTTTGCATCAATAAAACTTGCTTTGGATATTATAATGATTATTTTTTTACTTTCATATTATTACATTGTTGTATCTAAAATTTACATTTATTTGAAATAACTAAATGGAATGTAAGTAGCGAGATTTAAAATTTTTCGAAAGTCTATAAAGATTTTTATTTAATGAAGAATATTATACATGGGTACTTACCCTTTGTTTCAGTAGTGGATGTCTTTGTGGCACACTCGCTAATAGTCCCGTGTTACTCGTTATTCCCATATTATAATATTTTATATAGGTACTAACTATCAGAGTTCAGTTAATTTCTGTCCAGTATTGATCAATCAGTCTCCTAGTAACATAAAATAGTGATATCAAACCGTTGTATGGAACATTATAAATATCCGAATATATCAGAAACTTCTCAAATTGACACATCTATGGAAAATCTATTTTCATTCTTATTAATAATCCTCTTTTAATGCAAAGTTGATTTTTTATTACATACATATTTATTTGTGCCAGTACTAAAAATTTGACACAAATGCTGTAGGTACCCTACACAAAACAGTCGCTTGAGCTGTAAGTCTGAGGGGTAATCCGTGTCCCATCAAATAATGAACTTCCTGACGTTTGTGAAGAATTTCAGCATAATTAAAATCTTAAAATTTATAACGTAAAGCACTAAGGTCACATCTGATGAGTAGGTAAAGGTAATTTTATAGCACAGAGACATATTTATTTTCAAATTCTACTATATATCTACTATTCTAGTTCAAAGGTGGATTACCAAGTATAAAAAAGTGCATTACAATAGCAGAGCACTAGAATCAATTATCTTTATCGGCCTTAATTTATTATGTACCGATTAAACCTTCCAGCACAAAACAGATCATTCTATTCCTTATCTTATATATAGGTACCTATTTCTTTATAGTTATCTTCTATATATATAAGAGAAACCCTCAATACTCTATGACACTGAGTATTACAAATGTCTATCTGTAATACAGTATTTTAAAAGATCTTTCTGATTTGTAGAAATTACCTCGCATTTACCTTTTTTTAACGAACCTAATGTAGCAAGCAGACAAAATTCAGCAAGTTACCTCTCACGTTATCAGTTCGTCTTTGCTGAGCATAAAGATGATAACTTTTACTTCGGTATGTGTAATTCACATTCTTGGTGTGGGAATTAAAACAAGGAAATGATTTTTTCACATATATTATTCAAAAAAATTTACACAAAAGCACTAAGACATCCATTTAACCTTATTGTCTAAATAAATGAAGTTTTAAACCGACACGCAACCTCTTAATTAAAAGATATAATTTGTCTCTAAAAATAATACTCATTTCTCTTTTTTTTATATATCGGAAAGTAACTATGGCATTATTAACATAATACCTACTAAGCGACCGTGAATTTTATTACTCTAGTATAATCTATAATTTTTTATTTTACCTCAACTCTAATATGATCTATTTGTTACAAAGGGATTTTATATTACAATATAGTGCAATAGAATTTGAATGTGTACATTGGGTGAAAATTACAACTCCTATCAATTTACACTTTAACCACATAGTATTAATTCATAATTTCATATAGCAAAAAGTCGGAAGAATACAGTTAAAGAAGAAACGCTTCGCTTTCAATTTATTAAAAATCACAAAGTTTTGGTGTTGGTATCATAATTGCTATAATAGTTTTGTAAATAATGTTTCTCCACTTTTCATTAAAAATCAGGCCTACTGTGATACATTTAAATATACAGTGAACAAAATACAAAGACGCCATTGAACAACAGATGTAACGCATTAAAAACAAAAAAATCTCTGGTAATTCATATTCGTATCTGTGTACGTTTCGCTGAAATGTATATTTTGTACTTCAACAGGTTCCAATTAAATTTAAGCGTAAAACTAATACGCCTTACAAAATTGTAACAGTACATTGTTATGGCTATTAGTAATATGCCGTTTTGTATACGGAGATCTCTCTACATGAGATAGGAGTATTTCAGGCGATTTGGCGCGCTTTGCTCGTTAATACCGCAAGGTGATTTATGATGTAAATAATGGGTTCATAATCAGGAAATGATTGAATAAAAACGTTTTCAATACCGTTTCGACACAAAGTATAAGTTACCGCGATACGCTGATACACTCAAAGCGCCAAATAAAAATTTAAAGTAAAAATTCACAGTTTGTATATAGTGTCGAGTCATCTTACAACATAACACAAAATAATACAGTAGTCTTTTACGATACAGAAATAAAACTACACAGACATTGAAATTTATGGTTGTCGTAACATTAGAAGTTCCATTAAAAATAAGATGTCTGACTTTTAGAAAGTCCGTTGCGTTGTTAATTATCAGCGAATATAAAAGGCAGTTTATATCATTGCAACATATCATTAGCAGTCATAATGTTCAATTACAAAAATGGAACTCCCGTGAACGAGTTACATCAAGCGAAAATACACTTTTATGATTTTATTAATGGTATCAACGATCTCACGATCTCGCAAGGTCGCCATTTTTCACCTTTCAATTTAAGCCAGCTCTTGTAATTGTAGTAACTATTGCATTCAGTCAATAGCAATCTGAACGCGATGAATTGATTATTTTTAAACAGGCCTCTCGCGAGATCTCTAATAATGATATGTGAACGTAATTAACTTCACAAATGCCCGGGCTATTTGCTACATGTAATTTATGCGAGCGAAGACTTTTGTTAATAATTGTTTTTAACAACTTTGCAGTAAATGTTTAAACGTATTTAAAATTAAAAATCAATGTAATCACCACATAAAACTCTGAGTTTACATAAGAATATTATACATCTTTACTACACCCCGATTATACGAAAATGCAAGTCGATTAGAAAGGCAAGTGACAGTTCTCACGCTGATCTTGTACGTTGATATCAAAGTTATTAAAATATACATTTTGAAATTATTAATGCGTCAGCGGCGTTTATTTATTTTTATAAAAGATTATTGTAGTCATGTGGTCCATTCACATGAATGTATACCAGCACCCGCCCATAACTTATTAATAAAATATAAAAAATAATTTAAACTAACAGCACTCTATATAAAAATGTGTGACTTTAATATAGTCTCTCACAAATAATCTTTAATTATGACTAGTAGTTAAGAAATAAATTTGAGCATGGAAAACAAGCGTACTACATGACCATGCAACTATAAAAATATTATAAAAACTTAAATATTAAGTTATAAATATAAATTACAGGTATATTCACACCGAAAACGTTCGTTTTATGTAACACTAGTGTGAACACTTTGAAATATTTTACAATGGTCTGGTATCCATCGTAATTTTACTCGATTACGACCACGTCATCGGCCGGCAGCCGCGCGGCGGGACACTACGGACGCGAACCGCGCGCGGCCTCTTCCAACGCTCGTACCTTCAACTCTCGATCACGTTGTTGACGAAGGAAGTCTTCGTGGTGTGCCGGGTGCAGGTAGCCTCGTTCTCGCTCCAGGAGCAACTGTCTTTGGAGTTGCTCGTGAGCGGCTGCTTGTTGTGCCAGCTGCTCGGCATAGGGCCTACTCAATAGGTCGGGATGTGCGAGAGGTCGATATTGTGCACTAGCCCCGAGACCTAAGCCTAGCGCTTCCTGTTGCGCTTGTGCCGCCTGCTGACCCGGATGTAGGTGTAAATGAGTATGTGAGTGAGCATGCGTGTGTGCATGAGTATGGGCGTGATATTCTGGATTGATGCCAGCCATTTGCAACCTCACCATAGGGTCCGCCGCTAAGGCAAGTCTCTCTGCCGCCTCAAGTTGTGCCGCTGCAACTCCTGGATGTGGATGGTGAGGATGGTGAGGAGGCGCTCCGGTGACAGGGACCGAAGGCGGTGGACCTCCAGCGCCTGCTGGAGGAATACCCAATCGTTCCAAACGCTCGCGTTCTAATTGTGAAAGCGATGCTGGTCCATGACCTGGTGGGTACAACCCAAACTGGACAGGTATTGCACCTTGAGGTGGTGGTGGTGGCATTCCATATCTTCTATGCATTTCTAGCCAATGAGGGTCTAATGCTCGAGGGCCGACATTATTTTTCAGTAACTCTTCTTTTAATCTATCATTCAATTCCCGTTCTCTCAATTCTCTTATCTCTCTATCCCGTTTTTCTCTTTCTAAATGTTCGAGTTCGAGTCTTTCTCGTGCACCCGCCGCACCATACATACTCAGTTGATATTGGAGCATTGGATCCATACAATGTCGTGGTAAATTCCCTGGACTAAATCCAGCATGTGGCCGCGCATACTCTGACAGTTGCCGTAAAGCAGGCGTGTCTGGATATCCAGGAGGACGAGGAAATCTATCATAAGGTGAAGTTATAGTTTCGATAGCACCTCTCGATGGTGGTTTCGTTTCAGGTTTTTCTGGTGTTGCTATTTTCCTATGAGCCTGTTGCGCTATCTTTTCTCTTTCTTCTCTATCTCGTTCCGCTTGTTTTCTCAGTCTTTCTTCTCGTTTACGAGCAAGTTTCGACTCCGGAACGGGTTTAAATATTAAATCTGTTCGCGTACACGAGTTATAATCGCCTCTATTCCAATGTCTCAAAAATATAGCAGATTGTGACCGATGACATTCAGTATCCTCGATTTTTGGCTCAGGGCTAGGACCATGTGGTATATGTGCCGGACTTGGAATTTCTTCTTCCTCCGGTTGTGATTGCGTTTCTAATTTTAGCTCCGGATTTTCATCGGGTATTGGTCTTGGAGGACCTCTCAAATGTGGATGCCCATGTGGAAGTTGATGTGGGGATCCTGATCTAGGATGTGTGGGTTGTAAAGCTGCTGCAGCTTGGGCGTGCAGCCGAAGACTTTCGATTGAACTTGGTCCAGGACCAGGCGGTAAACCTAAGCCCATTGGATGGCCCATTGTAGGAGGTTGAATCATGAGATGATTTGGATTGCCAGGAAGCATTTTGGGATGATGCCTCAATAGCATAGAGTCAGCAGGTGATAGTCTCTCTGGATGATGTGCTAGGTGATGTGAGTGGTGGTGAGTATGGTTATTTGTTACATTTACACTAGAAGATGAACTTGTAGTCTGGGATAGACTAGCTGATAAATGATGCGGAGAACTAGAATGAGAACTAGTTTTCTGTTGCGTGTTGATTTTGTGTTGAATAGACTGAGATGAACTGCTGGATGTTGAATGAGAAATAGAGAGAGTATGATTTGTTCCACCTCCGGCATGACTAGGTTGTTTTTCTGTACTTGTATGCACAGCACTATGGTGACTTGTTGAATGATGGTGAGTCATGGTTGTCTCATGTAGTTGATGTCTTTCTGTTGCATTTGGATGCCTTGGATCATCAGAGCTTTCAGAAATTTCTCTAAGTGATCTTGTAGTTACTGAAGAACTTGTGCTATGATGGGAGCTTAGCATTGTAGTAGATTCTATTGTTGATGGTTTCACTGGGTCATGCCTTCCTGGCGTACTAGACGACGGATGCATGGGTGGTATTGGATGAGGCTGAGGCAATGGTCCATAAGGATATGGATAAGGCATTGAATAACCAGGATGAGGATGTGGATAATAAGGGTGCATGGCATGTGCTGCAGCTGCTGCAGACAGTTGAAATATTGATGGATGCAGAAGGTGATGGTGAGGGTGATGAAGATGTGAGGCGAATGGATGAGGAGGTGGTCCTGGTTGTTGCCCTGAATGCATAACTGGTCCAGGTATTGTTGCTGGTATTGATAGTGGCGTATGGTTCATTAAATTTAAAGCTGAATGAGACACTGGAGTATTAGGTTGAACTGGAGATGCTGATATTTGTCTAGGTTGTGAGGGACTGGTTAAATGTCTCGAAAATGGAGAAGTTGTCGCTGAGGGATGGGGGGCATGGCCCGGAGTTCCATTGTGAATTGGTTGACTTTTAATAGGTGTAGGTGTATGAGGACTTTTTACCGGTGGTATAGTATTGGTCAATTCTGAGCCACTGCTTTGATTTGTTGACACTGGAGTTATATGTGGTTGATGTGAAAAGTCAGGTTCCTTCTTTATACTTTCTATCCTTGGTCCGAGGAATGCACTAGGCAGATTTGTATTTTCATTTGTTGGTTGACTTGGTGGTCTACTATTATTTTCAATACTAGATATAGATTCTCGGTCTCTTTCTGAACTTAAATGTTGAGCTATTGCACTTCCGATTGGGTATCCTGGAACTTTAACTTCTTTTAATGATTGTAATGGATCTGACACATTTTGTGTCGATAAGTTAGCTGGCATGTTGTCTGGAACTTCTTGTTTGATTTTAAGGTCTTGAGGCATAGATGAATCATTCTGATTAGACTGTGGTGGTATTAAATTACTTGCTGGATGACTATGAGATGGTGTAACTTGCTGCATTAAGGGCGCCATAGAACCAGGTTTATCAAGACCTGGGTGACCTGGGTGACCTGGATGACTAGGATGGCCATATAATGAAGCTGGCATAAATCCATATGGTCCAACATTAGAACCACTTCCAACTGATATTAAAGGTCCTGGTGGCAGTAAACCAGTAATTGATGGTTGACTAAGAGGAGGTGGTGGCATACTTTGTCCTGATACAGTTGTACTAGGCATTTCAGTTGGCCTAATATTAAGACTTTCTGGTCGTATAGGGGTAGGAAATATAGGCGGTCTTATACTAGAGTTCTGGCTGTCAGGCTTAGCGCTAGGCTGCGTTTTAAGGTCAGTGGGTTGTTTATCTTCCACATCAAGTTCCTGAGATTTCATTTCTTGGGAATTTGCAGGTGAAACAGGTTCAGTGTTAGTTGTAGGAGGATGTTCCATATGAGGTGGAGATGCTCCGCGAGTATTGGTCGGTGAAGGACTAATCCTTTGCAGAGTATCTAATCTCGGTGCAGTTGGAGAATCAACTTTGTTTGCAGTAGATATTGTAGCTGTGAAAATTTCAGGAGTGTTTTGATTTTTAATTTCACTAGCTTCATCTCGGGGTTCTAATTTGATAACAGTCTTAAGTGGATTCATATGAGGATTCAGTTTATTAGAGTCACTTGCAAAATTAATATTAGCAGGGTATGAAAATGGAGGCATACCACCACTATAGTCCTTGGCATTTCTTATTATTGAATTATCCTTCGTAATGTTTACAGGATTAAATATGTTATTAGGAACACCTTCAATTTTTATACCATGTGTAAGTTTTGGATTATATATATGACTGTCTTTTACGAAAAAGTTTGTGTTCTCTAAGTTTAGTGGCTTATTTTGTTGGTTAAGAGGATGTCCGGAATAGCTATGTGAAAGAGGATCTTTTGGAAAATCTTCCTTTTGCAGATTATGGAGTTGGTCTTCTGGGTCAATCTCTTCCTTAATTTTAATTTTATCTATTACTTCTGTAGACATAGGAGTCACTTTAGGAATAATGAGCTCAGTTTTAGGAAACATTGCAAGTGATCTAGGCTCAACAGTTTCTGTATTTTTAGGTAAATTGTTATCCGTTTTTAGGTCTAATATTGGCCTTTCTTCCTTATCAGAGATGACCTTGAAAATAGGTGGTAGGGGATCTTTCTCAATTTTAATAGTAGGTTCAACAGCTTCAGTTTTAACTGGAAGTTCTATTGTTTTTATTTGTTCAGGATCTGGTTCTTTATTCTGCTCAGCATTTTCTTTATCAATCTTATTAAAACTAAAGTCACATGCCTCTGGTTCAGGTTCTGCACTTTCTGTTTCATCCATTGCAGGAAAACTGTCATTAGTAAGACTTTCAGATGGACTCTCAGGTGGATTATCAGCTCTCTTCTTTTTCATTTGTACATCACCATCCATGATCCCTTCTATCTTTGCATCATCTGGAAGGCGTTTTTTAACTTTGGATACATCAACTTTACCATTGACAACTTTCTTTTTGGGATCCTTGTTAACAGGAGATGATAAAACTTTATCTGGAGTATTATTTGTACTTGCCAAATTACTTTGTGTACTAGTTTTGTTTGGCTTCTTAGTCTTAGAATCACTATCACTTTCATCCTGAGCCTTTTTTCCATTAGGGGTAGTTTGCTCTTTAGACTTATTCCTAGTTCTCATCCTACTTGGTGAATCGTCTGGATTATCACACGTCCTACTAACATCTGCTTTAACAAGATCACCAGCTTCTCTGGAATCACTATCTTCCTCTGAATTTTCATCCTCTGTAACAGAACTCATTTCACCTGCTTCCTTAGGATTAGGTGACGGTCTCGAACCATTTGTTTCAGGCACTGTCGGAGTGGCTTCTGGAGTTTGCTCTTTAGGTGTTCCAGCACGTGAATTCCTAGTGTTACGCACACGTCTTAATGACGCTTGTCTTCTTCTCCTATGTGGTCTATTACTACTAGCACCAGGAGTCTTTTTCCACAAATAATAAAACTCAACTAACTCAGCAGTATCTTTATGGGGAAGTAAGTCTTTTCTAATTTTAAAGAAATTCTTACCAAATTGACGGATGCCCTTGACAAATCTCTTAGTTTCCTCCTCTGACCATTTTTTTTCTATGCCTTTGGGAACTGGGCACTTAACTAAAGCCTGAAGAGCACGACCAGGGTCGTAGCCAGAGTCATGTAGGACGTCGAGTGCGTTGATCGTAGTGTCGTCACGACTGGCTGCGACACAGCCGTCGTCAGGCGAGCCACCATCACACATTCCTGCAAATGCTGCCATGGAACGTGCAGCTCGAAGGTACATTACAAGGTCTCTATCAGTAGCCTGTGCTGGAAGCCACCGAAGTTCCTCTCCGCCTGGACACGGTTCGTCGGGTCCCAGGGGGCCGCTCGTACGCATATCCGGTAAACACGCGTATATATCTTTGTCTTTCACGGGTTGATTCGGTGTGCCCACTTGAACCTCCCCCTGAGTCTGGGCCATGGTAATGTAAAATCACCTGTCTCACGGACTTTTCAATACGCGAAGTCACAACACACAAACTGTCACTCGATTACATATTGTTCAACAATAACATTGTAAACACGCACTAAAGTTTCTTTTTAGACATTAGTCTGACGGTCCGTAAGGCAGTAAGTATGCCAATACACATAATTATTACTCCTAATGGCCACCATTACACGATGCATTGTGCTTCATTTTATTTACTTCTATGATACACTTGTAATACGATTTGAGTACTAGTCTAGTCGTGTCTTAAAAATATGTCTAATAAGTCAGTATTACAATATAATTCACTTCTATTTTAGTAAATGCTATCTACATGCTATCCTTTTGTTTAGCTTCACCTTTCTTTAGATCTTACCATAGACAAATTGATTTCTATAAAATGGTTGCGACGAGAGGACATATTTGGTAAAC